>LNAC01000793.1:26935-78365 GCA_002007465.1 Ailurus styani | reverse complement strand
GGGGCCAGCAACGGCCGCCCGGAGCTCGGAGGACGCGGAGCGCGCCGCGCCCGGGGCACCGACCGAGGTAAGTGCGCGGCCGCCGGGCGCCCGGCCCTCCGGGGGCCCGACCCCAGCTCCCCGGAGGCCTCTCCCCGGCCCGGAGCGAGCACGAGGTGGTGCTGCAACAGAGAAGGTGGGGCGGGAGGGTTTTTTCTTCCTCTCGTTTTCTGTTTTTTTTTTTTTTCTTCCCTTGGTAAGCCATCGGAGGAAATGCTGACTGCGAGCTTTTCTTCCCCTGCCATGTCTCCGGCTACTGCCACCAGGGAACTTTGCTCCTTGCTAACCTTCGTCCTGAGGGCGCTCCGGGAAACTTTGAGGCGCCCTCGGTACCCCTCTGGCCGACTAGCACATGGGGGCTCGGGAGGGAGCGTGGGGAGCCACTTTAGCGCGCGGCATCAGTCCTACGCTTGACCTTCCCGGAGACCCCGGGATTAGAGGGGTGGGGGGTGTAGAGGGGGACGCAGTCTACCAGCGGCCCCTAAAATGCCCCCAGGCTCCAGATCTCCGGATCCTTGGAGTCCTTTCTCTTTCCCACCTCCTGTGCCCTAATGGAGTAAAAATATTCTGGAAATGGTGTATTCCGCTAGCCAGCGAGCCGGCAACTCAAGCCGCACCTTTTTGCTTTTATAACTCTGCCTTGATCGCAGAGGGGATGACCCTTAAGCTGAGAAGCCTCCAGGGTTTCAGGGCAGGAGTCCCCCCTACGTGCTCACCTCTGCTCTGGATGCCCTGTGGGGAAGCGGGGTAGGGAACTGGGAGCAGGCACCTAGGGTGGGGAGCTGCTGGGGGGGGGGTGGTGATGCTTCACATGGGAGTTGAGGCCCCAGCGCATGTCTGTGCTGCCTGTTCTGATCGAGTGTGCACTGGTCACATGAATATTTTAAAACCTGTGTTTGGAGTGGGAGGTCACAGAAGAGTGTTTCTTCGGAGGTGGTCTTCTGTTCTGGGAGGTTCTCGCCTCCTCACAGCCTGGAGTTGGTGGGACTTGGGGCCACCCTGTTACCCATTTCCTGGGGGGTGTACCCATCTAGGAGTGTGCGCTGCCTGTGACTGTTTCTACTTTATCCTTTGCTCCCTGTGCTCAGATCGGAGCCCTGGGATAAAGTGCTGGGGACATCCTACCCCCCATATCCATCTCCCGGGACCCAGGTTCACAGGCTCTGTCTCCCAGGAGCGTGGAGGCGCCCACATGCCGCCGCTGAAATCAGCAGCCGCCTCCTCGAAGGTAGAACCCAGAGGCGTTAGCCTCCGGCCTACCCCTTACTCCTCCCTTAGGTGCCAGAGAAAGGTCCGTCGTCCTGCCACCTCGCTGCGAGCCGGGCTCACTTTGTGCTAGGTTGCTCCTTTGTGGCCCCTCACTGGGGCCTCGACCCTGGGCAGCTGCTAGAAGGCCAGAGAGGGCCAGGCAGGAGATCCCAGTCCTGGGCCCGCTGGACACTTATGGTCTTTTTTATGTGGCATATGCTCTCCTCTGTTCTGAGGAAGTCACCTCCCTCCTCACCTGGGACCCCAAAGAGAATCCTCAGAGCGGTCTGTCCTCGGCTGTCGGATGGTCCCTTTCATCCAGCCAGGGGACTGGATGTTGGCAGAAGGGGACCTTGGAAGGGCTTCCTTCAGGTGGGGTCAGGACTCTTTAGGGAGAGTGGGGTGCAGAGGGGAGGGACTTGCTTGAGCTCTCCCGGAGACCAGCACGGGTGCTCTGGCACGCCAGACCACAGGGAAGACCCCCCTTCTCCGCGGGTGCTCCGCCGAAGAGGGGTACTCTGTAGATGCTAGGGGTTGGCACTGCTCTGACTCGATTGGCCTGTCCCTGGACCCCCTCCCCATCACTCCCAGCTGCCAGGGCAGACCGCCCTAGGGCTTCCAGGTTGCTCAGGAGGGAGACCTGCTGCGGGTCGGTGCCTGGTGGAGGGATGTTTGGTGAGCTGTGCTGTGCTGGGGGAAAGATGTGCCCAGAGAGGGGCAGGGTCTTGCCCAAAGCCACACAGCGAGTCAGGGGTTTGAGCAGAACCCTCCGTCTCGCTCTTCCCGAGCCAGGTGGCTGCCCTGTCAGGCCTGTTGTCACAGGGCCACAGTGTCTGCCCGAGGCCCAACAGGGTAGCCTTGGTGGCCCTGCGGCAGGGAAATAGTAGGGACAGCAGTGAGGAGAGGAGTACCAGGAGCGGCGATGGCAGTGCCCTGCGGTTCTGCAGTGCTGGGCCGGACTCCGCCTGCGGGCACTCTCGTCAGGCCCGGCCAGCCCTCCGGTGCCCCGGGCCACAGTTGGCAGCACCAGGCATGGCACCCGGAGGCCTTGGCGCATGTCTGGGGCAGAGGCAACTGTGTCGTCACTGCTGGCAGCCTCTGTGGCCCTTGCCCAGCCCCGGGCTGCAGGCTGCCGGGGCCCCCTCGGAGCCCACCTGATGCCCACTCTTCGTCTCGCTGCTCCCAGGCCCGGCTCGGGGCTGGAGCGGCCTGCTGACAGGTGCACCTGGTATGTGTGGCTGGGCGCCCACCAGGGCTGCACTGGGAGCGACACGCGGGCACACCTGCCCCCCCACCCCCCCGGGGCCGCCACTGGAGCCCCGCCACGGGCGGACGAGGCCGGGAGGGAGGCGGCTCAGGGGCAGCAGGAGGGGTGGAGGCCCGGCCCGCCACTCGGAGGTGTGGTGGGTGTGGGCTCCGTGCCCCAGGCCGGCTGCGCCAGGGGAATTGGCTGCGTGAGAGCAAGACAGCAAAGGCCCCAGATGAAAGCAAGAAAGCCGGCTGGAAACTGGGCCGCGGGCAGGGCAGGGAGGTTGGAGGCTTCAGAGGAGCCTTGGGGGTGGGGTGGGGGGGCTGGGCCGAGGCAGGCGGATTTTCCAGAGGAGCTGGGGCTGCAGGCGGGACTGGAGCCCTCACTGGGCGCTGGCTCGGGGCCCAGCACTCCGCCACCTGATGTAATTTCCTCGTGGTCTGCCGGTGCAGCGGTGGGCTTAGCTCCATTGTACAGACGGGAGGGCCTGGAACCTGCGCCCCTCGGATCCTGAGCCCTGGCGCTCTCCTGGGGACAGAGCTGCACCTTCCCTCGCTCCAGAGACACCCTGCCCCGCTGGCTGCCTTCGTGTGCTGGGCTGGCCGCCGGGTGCCCCGGGATGTCCCCGCCGTCTCTCTGGGACCTAGTGAAGGCCCCGGCCTGCAGTAGGAGCTCAGGCAGTGCTCCGGGGGGCCGGTGTCTGGGCAGCTTTCTCTGCACACAGAGGCCTTAGTGGGAACTGTCTCCTCGCTGTGGTGCCGGGAGCTGTGGCGGGCTGTGGGCCCTAGGGCTGCAGACCCGGGCAGCCTCCGCGGGGGCCCCAGTGTGCTGTGTGGCATACAGAAGGTACTTAATAAACTGGTGTTGAATGGATGGAGACCCGGCCCCGTCCCTCGAGACTCTCACTGTTTGGGAGGAGGCTTCGGGGCAGACAGCCAAGGTGAACGAGGCCCGTGGTGTGACTGTGGCTGAGTCACTTCTCTTAGCGTGCAGTTGCTCATCTGTGAAGTGGGATCAAAGCCTCAGCTGGGGAGGCTCCTGAGAACACCTGGGAGGGGAGAGTAGAAACGGGAGCTTCCGGGTGGAGGGGGATCTGAGCGGAAATCGGTGTGTGGAAAGGGAACTCCATGAAGGGGGAGAATGTGAGCATTGCGCTGGTGCCAGAGCCTTGAGCCTCTGTCATTCCAGGGCAAACTTTCCTTGGACATGTGGGGAAACTGAGGCCCGGGGAGGGCTGCAGCAGGAGAGGGCCTCAGACACAGGCCTCCTACTCCTGTGGGGTGCCCCTCCCCCTCCTCTCCCTCCCCCCCACCGATGGGCCACAGCTCAGGTCTTCCTGCCCAGCTGCTGAGGTGGCAGCTGCAGAGGCGGCATAAGGTGAGGGGACCTGGGGGTCCCCTGGGCCAGCCCCCTCACTGGCCTTCAGTCCTGGAACACCAGACAGAGTACCGTTTGCCCTGCTGGATAGGAGTGGGTGCGCCTTCCTCCATGATCCCAGGGAGCAGGTCCACCCTGGCCTGGCATTGATGCTGCCCCAGAGTCCAAGGGAGCTGCCCCCTGGCTCCTGCTGAGAACCCGTCCCTCTCAACCAGCTTGGACTGAGCTCTCCCACCTCCTTGGGCAGCTGAAGCCTCCCCCTCCTTCCCTCACCTGTGGTCCAGAGCTCTTTTGAGGACTCAGTCTTGGAGAGGCGTTGGAGAACAAAAAAATCCAGCCTTCAGAGTGACCATGGCTGCCTGAAAACGTGCTGTGGACTTGACACAGTCTGGGGGCTTTCGTCTCCTCCTCCGGCTCAGGAGTCTCCCTTGGTCCTTTCCCTCCCCGCCCCAGCTCAGAATAAAAGCCACACTCCTCTCTGTGGCCCACAGGGCCCCACATGGTCTGGTCTTCAGTACTCAGTACCACTGCCTTCCTCTCCTCAGGCCACCCTGCCTTTCTCCTTACTGTGCCTCCAACACACAAGTCCCGCTCCTGCCCCAGGGCCTTTGCACTTGCTGCTCCCTCTGCTTGAAACACTCTTCCCCACATCTCCACACAGCCTCCTCCCTAACCACCTTCAGGTCTTGTCCAAATGCCATCTCCTCCATGAGGCGTCTCCTGGATAACACCATGGCCTCCCTCTACCCACCTTCCCTCTCCTGGTTTTTTTCTCTGTAGGATTTAATGCCACTTGCCACGTTATGTTTTATTTGCTTATCTTATGTATTGCCTGTCTCCCCCACTGGGAGGCAGGCTCCCGAACTGCAGAGTATTGGGTTCAGTTTGTTGCAACCGTGTCCGCAGTGCATCCAGCAGCACTCAGTGAGCAGTAGAGGCTCAGCAAACATGCGCGGAGTGAATGCATTGGTTCAGCCACGCGTGGTGCCTGATACACTGAGGGTGCTCGCAGCGGTGGTAGCCGGAATTGTTGTCCCACTCTGCAGATAAGAAGACTGAGCCTCGGAGAGGTGACATCACTGACCCGGAACTGTGAGGCTCGAGGGGGGCAGAGCCAGCTTTCAGACCTTCTCTCTGAGCGCTTGGCCTGCCATCTGTCTGTGTGAGGGGGAGGGAGTTGGCATGTATTTCGGGGCCCCGTCTCTGCATTGAGCTTTGTGTCTGACCTTATCCGCTTTGAGCTCTGAACCTTGCCGGGTGCCTGGCCCTGGGCTCGCTTCCAGCTTAGGAGGTCTCCCACCCCACCCGCATGAGGGCTGGAAGCCATTCCCATTGCAGAGCTCAGCAAACCGAGGTGCAGAGTGTCGGGGCCACGCGGCCCAGCGCTTCTCTTCTCGTCTGTGCCTCTTCGTGCCTTCCTCCCGTAAGATGGGCGGCGGCCGGCTGCACGGGCTGGGGGCGGCCGAGGGGACGGTGTCTCCATTTCTTGCCCAATTAAGCATTTTTACACGCCCGTTGGCCATTCGTGTTTTGTGTCAGTGTGTTCTACCTCCTTTGTCCCGTCTCCGTTTTTGAGCACAACACCCCGGTTTAAAGTTTTTTTTTTTTAATGTTTCAAGATTTGCCACTATCAACTTTAGCAGCTTCCTAGTTGTAAAAAGAACCTACAAGCATTCTAGTTGGCAAAGCACAGCCCCTCCCGTTCCCCCGGAATGTCCCGCTGCCTCTGCCAAGCTCGGGCTTACACCCCTTCTGTGGATGAGCAGACAGGTTCCGAGGGGCTGGGCCTCGGCCAGGGCTGCTTAGCTCCACCAGGCGCCTGCTGGGCTATTGGGCCAGATGTGCCGAGGGCGGGGCGCTGTCCCCCGGAAGCCCACCCTCTGGGGCAGAAAAGGGTCGGGTCCTAATGAGCAGCAGAGCTCTCTCCAGATTGCCTGTGACTGTCACCAGCCTCTGACCTGCCCCCGCCCTGTGAGTGTGTGTCCTAGGGAAAGGGTGCAATAGGACGTCCCCGGGAGTGGGCAGGCTGAGGCCCAGAGAGGGACACCCCGAGCCTGAGGTGCTACAGCTCGTTAGAAGCAAGGTGGGGGGTGGTGGTCGAGACTCTCTGTCCCCCAAAGCCTCCTTGCAGCTGTTTGGAGACTTAGGAGAGCTGGGGGCGGGGAGGAAGGAGCGTGTGGCTCTGGGGAGGTACTGAGCCCTGTGTGTGTGTGTGTGTGCGTGTGTGTGTGTGTGTGTGTGTGTGAGCGAGTGCGCGCCTCTGATGGAGAGACAGGCTGAGAGGCTGAGGGCAAGAGAGGTCAGCGAGGGGCTGTGCGGCCCCCACCTCCTGCCCACCTCCCTCTCCTTCCAGCTGCAGCCTGAGCCCCCTGAGCTGGCGGCTCCAGCCCTGCAATTCTCCAGCACTTAAAGCAAAAATAAATCACTGCCAGCAGCTGGCGTTCCGGGTGGTAGCAGCCGCCTGCCTCCTGCCCCCGACCCTGTGCCTCTGGGCTCGGGGCTCTGGGTTCCAGGCCAAGGCCAGGCTGGGTTTCCACTTAGGCCTGTGGGGGCCTGAGTGCTGGAGAGGGCTGAGGGGAGCCGGCCCCTTCCCTTCACGGGACTAGAACTTGGCAAGGCGCCGAGAGCGTGGGGGCTGTCTGGGTCCCCTGGGGCCCCGAAGGTGCGGGGCTCTGGGGGCGGGTGGGGAGCTCCAGCGTGGCCTTGGGGAGGCAGGGTGTGGACAGGGTCCGGGAATGCCCCTTCCAGGCCACACTCAGGAGTGGCCCCTGGTGCCTGTGGCCTTCCGTTCTCCGAGAGGTCCCTCCGGTCCGGGGCGAGTGCGCAGGCCCCGGGTGGGCGGTTCCGGGGCCGCTCATGCTCCGCGCAGCTCGCTGGGGCGCGAGTTCGGTGCTCTGGTCCCCCGCCTCGGATGGCGGCTGAGGTCCGGGTGGGTGGAAGCTGATAAAAGAAACCAGCGAACGAACACAGAAGGCAGCGTGGACTTGGCCCTATTTTTTCATTAATCATTATACTTTTTAATTACCTGAGTGTTAGATGCTCGTGGTAAAGTATGAAACCAGCGGAAGGGTGGCAAGAGCGTTTCTCCTCAAGCTCTGTCTCCACCTCGCCCCATCCCAATGCTTTATGTTCTTGAGGTGACCATTATTAGGGAACTTTCTGGATTGTCTGAGTGCTTACGCAAATATGTGAAGGTAGTTACATAAACATGCCGACATCTATAGTTCCCTTTCTCCTTTCTTCCTTTCTTGCTTTCTGGTTTTTTCCCCGTGGGATCATTCCATACCTGCTATCCCTGCTGGTGCCCCAGCGCTGCAGACCCAGGGATTTCGTCCTCTCTCCTTTGATGGGCCTTGGGTTGAGGGCTGAGTCACAGAGTCTCCAGATCATAGAGTCTTAGCTGTGGAGTCTTTGAATGCACAGAGCTCTCCAAGTGCACGGGTCACGGCTTCTTTGAGTTGTGAAGTTGTAGCCTCTTTGAGACAGAGAACCTAGAATTGCAGAATTGGTGCATCTTAGTCCTGGGAGAGGTGCCGAATCCTCGATGGGGTACCACCTTCCTCAGAACTCTCTGGGAGCATTGGGAGAATCCAGATTTCTTTGGCTCCAGCCCCAGAAATTCCGGTGTGGAGGGTCTGGGGTGGAGCCTGGGAATCTGCACTTTCCGAGCTCCCTGCCGGCGCAGACCCCAGACCAGGCCAGCCCCCTCCCCCATGGGGAAGTCACCGTGCTGCAGTGAGGCTCCCGGACCCGGGCTAGATCCCACCCGCTCGGGGTCCTAGGGACCACTGCGCCGACCCAGCTCTCACTCAGCACGGTCTGAACAGCATGGGGAAGGAAGGTGCTGGCTTCCATCACCTGCTTTTTCATGGTCCTTGTAGTAGGGGGTGGGGGTGGGGGGAAAGGTCTCTGTTTGGGGATTTGGTCACCCCTGATTCATCTCTGCACTGCTCCATCTCAGGTGTCCACTACCTGCTTGGCCAGCCCTGTCGTTCTCCTAACCTGGTTTGAACCGCATCTAAAGGACAGCGTCAGCCTTGCTCCATGGAGGGACCCCCGTGGGGACGATCTGCTAGCCTAAGTCTGAGAGAGGTGTGAGTCATCCCTGCTGCTCTTCTACCCCATGCCTCAGTTTCTCCATTTACAGAATGGGCATGAATACCATGCCCACATCTGGGCATCCACTTTCTCATCACCTTTTGGCTTTGGCTCTGCGGTCAAGGCAGGGCAGGGCAGGGCAGGGCAGGGCAGGGCAGGGCAGCTTCCTCCCTCTCTCTGCTCCCCCACCTTCTGCCATTCGGGCCGGAGGCGCAGCCATGCCCATTTTCTTGGCCTGCTGAGCTTCAAGCTGTCGGGAGCACCTGCCTGGCTGGGGTGGCCAGGCCCCCTATCAGGCCCCGGGAGCCTTCAGGACCACTGGAGCGGGTGCCCCCAGCAGTCCGCGGGGAAGCTACGGCGTGGTCCTGCCCCCTCCCTGGGGGCTGCATAGTGAGGAGACCCTGGCCCCCCTCTTCCTTTCCCCTGCTGACCCTGCCAGCCACTGCCTCACGGGCACCCATGGGGCCTGGCACTTATCCTGCAACAGATGCTCTAGGCCTGAAGCTTCAGGCCCTGTCCTGACCCGGCTACATTCCTGGTGGTTGCAGGACTGGCTGTGGCTGGGCAGGCTCCGGGGGTCCTCTGGAGCTGTGACCTGAGCCAGTGGTCTCAGTTTCCTCATCTTTGAAATGGGAACACTAAGGGAAAGGGGCTGAATGAATCCATACGCTTGAGATTGTGTCTAGGTTGTGGAAGGAGCGCAGAGGCAGCAGTCCAGGGGGGACAGTCGGCCAGGTCCAGAGAAGAAAACAGGCACGGGGACAGTGGGGAGCAAGTTGCACCCTGTATCAGGTTCCTGTGGCTGCCATAACAAATTACCCCAAGCACAGTGGCTTAAAATGACACAGATTTATTATGTTCCAACTCTGGAGACAGGAAGTCTGAAATCGAGATGTCGGCCTGCCAGAGGCTCTGAGGGCGAATTCTCCCAGCCTCTCCGAGCTTCCGGAGCTGCTAGCAAGCTTCAGTGCTGTTTGCCTTATAGATACATCCCTCCGATCTCTGCCTGGGTCTGGTCTTGTCATGTCTTCTCTAAAGACACTTGTCACTGGATTTAGAGCCTATCCTAATCTAGAATGATCTCATTGCCAGATCCCTAATTTAATTATATTTGCAAAAATTGTCTAAAGGAGGTCACATTCACAGTTTCTGGGTGGACATATCTTTGCGGGGGGAGGGGGCTGTCATTCAACCCACTGCACATCGTCAACCAGGATATGCTGTCCTATATGTTGACTTTTTATTTTTTCAGAAAAATACTCTGTGTTAGCCGTGTATTTGGGAGTCCTAGAGCATTGAGGTTACATGCTCGGTCTTTGCTACTCACCAGCTGTGTGACCTCGGGCAGATTTTATTCGACTGTTCTGCGTCTCAGTTTGCTCACCTGCAAAGTGGGGGTGCTAAGGGTCCTTCCTCCCCTGAGGCCGTTGGGAGCAATCAGAGGAAACCACCCCGGGGTGGCTTCATTTATCTTTGGCTTGTTCTAGAGCCAGGTGGAGCAGCTTTTCACGTCAGAACACCTTCCTGTAGTTTTTCTGGGTGCTGCCAGCTCCTGCGAAGAGGTTATTTTGGTGCCCTTCCCCCTCCCCCCAGGGTGAGGTCCCTGGGAGTCAGGTGGCGTGCCCCTGCCGCACCAGGAGCCCGTTCTCATCCCCGCGGCTCTTCGGGGCGAACCCCAGGGACAGGAGGCGGCTGCCTCATTTCACAGAGGCCAAAATCGAGGCCCAGAGAGGCCGTGCGGTGGCCCCTCCTGGCTCTGACCACCCAGTCTGTGTCCCCACCCCCCGAGAGCTGGAAGTGGCCGGAGGGAGGGGGCTGCATTTCATTCCTGCCCCCCACCCCCACCCCAGGCCACCAAGCGGCGTCCCTGTGGAGATGGCCCGGGCACTGACGGACCGCTGCAGTGCCTGGCCCGACGCCACACGGCCTGCAGAGCCTGGGTGTCCTCAGCCCCCTCCCTTGGCTTCTCGTGGCCGACACGACATTTTGGGGGCTTTAGGAAAGCGCCTGGCCTGGTGGTGAAAGCAGCAGCCCATGGTGTCACCGGGTGCCTTTATTTCTCAGGAAGTGGTGTGACGTTTCGCTGAGACTTGGCACCCAAAAATCATAATGAAAATGATTGTTTACCCAGTGTCTTCTGGTGCCAGGTGCTGTGCTCAGTGCTTTCCCGAACATTATCTCATTTAATTCTCAAAATGTCCTGGCCAGGCGGGGGGAATAGAGCTTGAGAGATGAGCCACTGAGGGATGTAGATGGCAAACAGCATTTGACCCTGGACTGAGAAGTCCTGTGAGTGGGCCTCAGTTTCTCTGCAACGGCATGAAGCCCTTTAGGGATGCGACAGGCCCTCCGGGGTTCTCCCCTGAGGGGGCAGAGACACCTTGGGCCAGGGGTCCGGGAAATGCTATGTTGCGCATGAGCCAGTTTGGCCTGGATTCAGATGGGGTTGTCCCCCTCTGCTGGCTGTGTGTCTCGAGGCAAGCAGCTTCACCTCTCTGAGCCTCAGTTCCTTATTCTGAGAAATGGGGCTAAATCTACCCGGTTTAAATTGTGATTGTGTGCCAAGTAATAGAACTATTTCAGAGTTCTAGATGATGGAGGGTTCCCAGAGTTCTGTCCATTTTGCAGGTGGAGAAATCGAGGCCCCAAGAGGGAGAGGGACTGGCAGAGCTGATGCCTACACTGAATGACCCGGTGTCCTCCATCCCCTGAGACCGCAGCCACAGGACATGGGGCTAGTCCCTTGTTGCTTGCCCCCACGAGACTAGAATAGAAAAGTCATTGCTTGAGCACCTACTGTGTGTTGGGAGGCTAAAGGAGGAGAAAGCTTCAGGTCAGGGTTTTGCTAAAGCTCTCAGGGTGGGGCTTCCTCCCCTTTATCCTAGTGAGAGATGGGACTTATATCCATTTACCGGCCCCATACCCCTGGAGCCCCCACCCCCGGCCATGGCTGCGTTTTGTGCATCTGTGGAGGGTGGGCGCATCGGGCTGTCTGCAGACGTGTCCATGAACATTGTTTGGTGGCCCAGGCTGTGATGGCAGCGGCTTTGCCACTGGTGCCGATGTAGGGAGATGTGGATCACTTGCTCATCTGTTCACTCGTTCATTTAACTGTGGATTGTAAGCGAAATTCATTCATGTGGCCTGAGTAGAAGTTTGTGCAGAGGGTGGGGATGCAGCAGGTGGCAGGGCAGAGCAGGCACCCCCGGGAGAGGTCTCTAGCCTCCAGCCCCACCGGAGACTGCGGTGGCACCAGGGTCGTCCACGGTGAGTTTCTAGCCAGTGGAGACTTTAGGGAGCCCTTTAGAGCCATCCTTGGGGCCCTAGGCAGGGGCGAGGGTGGAGAGGTCTCTTACCACCTGGCTCCTGGGCGCACCCTAACCTTCCTAGACACACGGGGAGAAGTACTGAAAGGACACGAAGCCTGGAGTCCAGTCGCAGCCTGCTGTCGCTTGGGCGGCCGATTAGCCTCATGGGCCCCTCTCCCTCCAGGTCCTGCTTCTGACCTTGGGCTGCTGGGCCCAGACCCATCCCTGTCCTCTTTGTTCCAGAAACTTTCTCCTCAGTTCTGGGACCCTGCCTTCCACTCCGAGGTCCTGGAGCCTTAGCTGACAGCGTGGACTCCTCTTTCGCTGAGATAATCAAAGACGAGAACTTCGACCCCCTCCCTGCCCCATCCACAGCTACCCGTGTCCTGGCCCCCACCCCTCTCATCTGCACAAGAACATTACCATCGCGAGTCTCCCTCTCTCCGCTAGACACTTTCCTACTCCGTACCTGCTTCTTCCAAAGGCAGTCATTAATGGCCCACCAAGGCCCAGCAATTTCTCCAAGGACAAGGACCCTCCAGGGGCAAAACAAAGCCGTGACAACACCCATTCATGGTAAACACCCTCAGCAAACTAGAATAGAGGGGAACTTTCTTGACGTGATAAAAACTAGCTATAAAAACCCCTATAGCTAACATCATACTTAATGATGAGAAAGTGTAAGCTTTCCCACTAAGATCAGGTACAAGGCAAGGATGTTTGAATCTTTGTTAGCATCATACTGGAAGTCCTTGCAAATGCAGTTCAATGAGAAAAGGAAATAAATGATATACAAATTGGGAAGAAAGATAAAACTGTGTTTGTTCACAGATGACATGATTGTCTATGTAGAAAATCTGAAAGAATAGGAAAAAACTGGAACAAATAAGCAGTTTTAACAATGTTGTAGGATACAAGTTAATATACAAAAGCCAATTCCTTTCTTATATACCAGCAATGAACAAGTGGAATTTGAGATTAAAACACAACGCCATTGGGATGCCTGGGTGGCTCAGTCTGTTAAGTCTCTGACCCTTGATCTCAGTTCAGGTCTTGATCTCAGGGTTGTGAGTTCAAGCCCCACATTGCACTCCATGCTGGGTGTGGAGCCTACCTAAAAAAAAAAAAAAAAGCTACAACAACCCCCCATACCATTTATATTAGCCCTCCCCAGAATGAAGTACGTAGGTATAAGTCCAACAAGATAGGGAAAAACTACAACACTCTGGTGAAGGAAATCAAAGAAGAACAAGTAAATAGAGAGATAGTCCATGTCTCAATATTGTCAGGATCTCGATTTTCCCCCATCTGACCTGTAGATTCAGTGCCATCCCAATCAAAATACCCAGTTAATTTATGGATATCAACAAAGTTATAGGGAGAGGCAACATAATATTGAGCAAAGTTGGAGGTCTGCCACTGCATGACTTCAAGACTTGCTGTAAAGCTACGGTATCGAGACAGTGAGGTACTGACTCAAGAATAGACGAATGGATCAATGGAACAGAATAGGGAACCCAGACATAGACCCCCAATCAGTATTGTCAACCGATCTCTGACAAAGGAGCAAAGGCAATGCAATGGAGCAAAGGCAGTCTTTTTAATAAACGGCGGTGAGACAACTGAACATCCAGAAGTAACAAAAAATATGAAACTAGACACAGACCTTACAAACTTCACAAACATTAACTCAAATTGGACCATAGATCTAAATGCAAAATGCAAACGTATTAAACTCCTGGCAGGTAACAGAAGAGAAAACCTATATGACCTTGGGTCTAGTGATGCCTTTTTAGGTACACCATCCGTGACGTGATCCGTGAAAGAAATGGTTGACAAGCTGGAATTGATTCAGAGTAAAAACTTATGCTCTGGGAAAGATGGTCCAGAGAATTAGAAGACAAGCCATGAATTGGGAACATATATTTGCAAAAGACATGTTTGATACAGGGCTTTTATCCAAAATATACAAAGAAGTCTTAGAACTCAACAACAGGAAACAAACAACCTAACTAAAAAATGGGCCAAAGACCTAAATGGACTTCAGGAGAGAAGTCATACAGAGGGTAAGTAGACATAGGAAAAGACCCCGCACGTCAGATGTCATCAGGAAATGCCAACTACAACAACGAGATGCCACCACACACCAGTGACACTGGCCCTGATCCAGGGCACTGACCACACCAGAAGCAGGCGAGGAGGAGCAGAAACCAGAATGTTCCTTTGTGGGGCGAATACAAAATGGCACAGCCTCTTTGGAGGAGTTTGCTGGCTTCTTAAAAACTAGACAGGGTGTTACCATACTTCTTGGTCTTTACCCACCAAAGCAGAAGGCTTACATCCACACAAAAACCTATGTGTGGATATCTATAAGAGCTGTGTTCATGATTGCCAAAGCTTGGAGGCAACCGAGATGTTCTTTAATAGGTGAATAGATAAATAAACTCTGGCCCATCCGGACAATGGGATATTATTCAGCAATAAAAAGAAATGTGCTCTCAAGCCATGAAAAGATATAGAGGAACTTTAAGTGCCGATGAGTGAGTGGAAGAAGCCAGTTGGAAAAAGCTTTGTGCTGTATGGTTCCAACTATACGATCTTCTGGAAGAGGCAAGTGGTTGCCTTCTCCGGGGGAAAGACGGGGAGATGAATAGACAGAGCCCAGAGGATTTCCGGGCCACTGAAACTATTCCGTATGATACCATGATGATGGCACACATACATGATGATGGCCACAAATCATGACACTGATCTGTTCCAACCCCTCGAAAGCACAGCAGCAGGAGTCAGCCCGAGGGGAGGCTGTGCACTTTGGAGGATTGTGATGTTGGTGTAAGTCTGTCATTTGTAACAAGTGACCCACTCTGGAGAATGATGTTGATAATGGGGAGGCCGTGCATGTGTGGGTACAGGGGGTAGATGGGAAATGTCTGTACCTTCCCCTCAATTTTGTCACAAACTTAAAACTTCTCTGAGAAATAGTCTTGGAAAACAGTCTGGGCTGCCGAATCCCTGGCCTAACTTGTCAATGGGCAGCTGAGCGTGGACCGTGGAACATACGAGAGGGAAGGGGACACGTGATCAGAGAGCTTCCTGGAGTCAGGGAGGAGCCAGCAGGAGATCTGAGGGAAGGGGGCGCAGAGAGAGGCCAAAGGTGGGGGTGCTAACTGGGTTCAAGGACCCAGAACATCGGGGCCGGAGCGGCGCGAATGAGGAGGGGGCCTTGCGGATGGCCTGGAGGCCATGCAGAGTTCTGGCATTGTTTCCTTCTGATGACAGCAAGCGTTTCTGCCCCGCTCCCCGGGCTGCGGCCGTGGCCCCGCGGAGTGGGCGCAAGGACTTACGTGTGCATCTGTCAGGCTACAGTTGGGCTCAAATATCTGTTGTGTGACTCCTCAAAAAACATTTTTGTTTTGAGGCAAAATTCACATGACAGAAAATGAACCGTTTAAAGCGAACCATTCAGTGGCATCTAGTACATTCTCAGTGTTGCGCAACTAGTCCCTCATCTTGTTCCAAAACATCTCCACCGCGAGAGGAAACCCCGTGCCCATTGAGTAATCATCCTCCACTCTGCAAGGGCCGCTCTCCACCCCCAGCCCCTGGCAGCCACGGAGCTACTTTCTGTCTCTCTGTTTACTGACGCTGGACGTTCTTATCCACGGAATCACACAAGCCTCCGTGTCGGGCTTCTTCCACTTAGCAAACCGTTTTGAAGGTTCATCCATGTTGTTGTGGGGTCGGTACTTGATTCATTTTATGGCCGAATGGTGGCCCACTGATGAGCGTCCCAGTCTTTGTGTCCTTTAGCGGCCGATGAGCGTGTGGGCCGTTTCTGCCTGTGGCTGTTGTGAGTCGTGCTGCTGTGAACAGTCATGTTTGTGTGAACACCGGTTTCCAATCCCCTTGCGTGTACACCTAGGGGAGGAACGGCTGGGTCAGATGACAACCCTGTGTTTGAACTTCTGAGGTTATGTTCTCTTCCCACATTGAAAACACCGTCTCTGGCCTCCTCCCTGCCCTCCCAGCTTCCACTCACTTCTCTGCTCTCTGTGACCACAGAACGCCCCATGGGGTGTGTCCCCAGTTGCTTCCCCAATTTCGCCTCTTGGCCTTCGTCCCTGATCTTTATACCCACGATGGCCGTGAAAACTGCTCAGGTCTGGGTCCTCTGTGGCCTCGTGGTCACCTCCAGTGTTCGTCGCACTCACCATCCACACCGTCTGGGTCCACAGCCCTCGCTCCCCGCAGGAAGGCTTGTGTGGCTTCACACCCGCCCTAGCGCCTCGAAGTCGGCTTGCTGGGGGTGCCCTCTCCTTCCACCGGTGGGCCTCAGCCGTCCCCTCCGCCAGCTCCCGGTTTCGTCTCTAGTCCAGGCCTGCTTTCCCCTTGCAGGCTCAGCCACCTCCCTGCCCGGCGGCATCTCCCCTGCGTGTCCGTGGCACCTCCAACTCTCCACGGCCAGAATGGAGCTCCTGCCTTCTCCTGACCCTCTGCCCCCTCCCCGGCCGCTCCCCGGGCCGCGGATGCCCCCCGCCCCCCATGCCTCCCAGCTGGGCTGCTGGTGGCCCGCAGGTGGGAGGCGTGGCCACGACTCCGCCTTCTGGCACCACCTGCGCTCTGGGCTCCTCATCTCAGCGGCAGGTGCACGCATCTCAGTCTGTGCCTCCTCGGGCCGTCCTAACGGCGAACCAGGGCGATCTGTGGAAAGTGCCAGGTGTGTGGCAGGCGCGGGGGCGTCCCGAGGCAGCTTCCCATCCCCTCTTCCTGAGCCGCAGCAATTTCGGCAGGAAGCTCTCCAGGCATGCCGCAGAGCTTTTCTGCGCCTCAGTTTCCCTGTGTGTAAAATGGGGGTAAAAAGCTACCCATTAGAGGTCCTAGCAGGGTCCTGTGTGCGGGACTTCCCACAGGCCCGGCACCCAGTAGGGACTCCGCCTGTGTCCGCTTGGGGGTCATGGACATGTGTGTGCTCAGCAGGGCCCCGTCCGACAGGCAGGGCTCCCCGGGGAAGGAGAGTGGGCATGGAAAGGCAGGCAGAAGATAGAGGGCACCTCCCCATAGGAGCCCCCTCTGTCAGCCTCCCCCACCCCCCGGGCTGCAGCTGCTGAGACAGGAGGCATGGGCCCAGCTGATCGCTCACCCCCTAATCAGCCTGTCAGCACTGAGGATCCGGCAGGAGCCCCCTACCAGGGCTGTGCCTGGAGGCTGGATTTGGAGGGGGTCCCAGCCACCTGGCTCCCCTTGGCCTGGGGCTGCTGGTATAGTTGGGAGCTGGGGGTTTCGTGGACCCCTACTCTCCTCTCTGCTTTCCCTCCTCACAACCAGCGTCCTCGGGAGGTGGAGCTCAGGCCATGGGTTCAGACTCTGGGGCCTGGGACCAGCCGTGGAGGCAGGGTCAGGGTCAGGCTGTCCGAACGGCGGATGGTATAGGGTTGTGGCCCACGGTGATGGGGCCGGTTAGGGAGCAGGAGAGACTGATGTGGACTCTAGAGACGGGTGGAAAGCCTGAAGGTGCGTGTGGGCACTGGAGATGGGGGCGCACGCCCAGGTCTTGTCAGCAGGTGGGAGAGATGTGCGCTGTGACCAGTGAGGACGGTGTGACCACGGCCTGGGGGCGGCATGGGCTGATGTGGGTAGGACACCTGGGTTGGGCCCCTGCTTCCCAGGGCTCTGACCCTCAGCAACTCCTGCCCCTCTGGCCCAGCCCCCCACTCTCTGAGGAGGGGCTGAGGCCGCTTCCAGGCCAGGGCTGGGGTTTTAAGTCACGTGTCTTTTATTGCCTCTGCCATCCCCTGCATCTGCTCCCCGTACCATGATGGCTGCATCGCCCCAACACCCAGGTTCTCTGGCTCACCTGTCGCCCACCTCCACCCCAGGCGGAGCAAAAGTGTAGGCTCCTGGGGTCACTGGAAAGGATGTTTACTGGAAGCTTCTGCTGCCTCAGAGCTTTGTAGGTATTGACACTTCGCTCTCATGTGGTAATCCTGGAAGATGGCTTCCTCCTGTCATCCCCATTTACAGATGAGGACGTGAGGCTCAGGGAGGTTGAAGGGATTTTCTGGGCCCCCAGGCGCTCCTCTGAGCCCATCTCGGGGTCTGGCTCCAGCTGACAGAACAACCCTTAGAAGCCCAGCCTCCGGGTCCTGACCGTTCTGCCCTTACGCTGCTGGCCGTTCCCCGGGCTGGGCCTGCTTGCCCCTGCCCGATGTGCCCTTCCCCATGCACACAGGGCCTGGGTAGCTCCCTGCCTTTGTGCAAAGGCTCGGGTGTTTTTGCTTTCTTGCTCACAGGGCCACACTGTCTGCAGGCCACCGATCTGGTGTTGGGGGCCTTTAATGTCCTTCTGGGGGCCTGGGACTCCCATCTGGGCTGACCTCCCAGGCGGGTAGAGGCCTGAGCCAAGGGAGGCCAGCAAGCCCTGGACCATGAGGGCCCCTCCACCCTTCCTTCAATGGCCGATCGCTGAGTGCCCACTCAGCATCACGTGCCAGACTTGTCTCCGTGTCCCTACTTTACAGATGAGGCCGCCGAGGCCTGGAATGCACAGTTCAGTCTCACAAGTCTGAAGCCAGCCTCTGTGCCCCCACACTGAGTACCGAGGGCCCTTCCTCAGCAGAGGGGTGCTGGTCCCCGCTCAGGGTCACTAGGGCTGGTCACTAGGGCTGGCCTCTCTTGCCGCCCCATGGGCTGGAGCAGAGAGGGAAGTCTGGATCTGGGCGGGGCCCACAGAAAGTCTCCAGGGTTCTCGGGCCATGTCCCCAGGCGTCAGTTTCTCCTCTCTAAAATAATAGTACCTACGTCATTAGACACTCGTGTGGCTTAAATGAAAGAATGTTGTCCTTGTGGACAAGGTCTGGTGTATAGTGTTTGCTCAGGAAACATAAGCTCGCGTTCTAGATCATTGTTGTTCTGAACGCAGACGCGGAGCCTTGCTCTGTGCCTGGCCCCATGCTGAGTGGTTCCGGAGATGGAGCAGGGACTAGAAGGTCAGATTGAGGCTGAGGGTGGTCAGGGCTGTCTCAGAGAGAAACCTGGGGGTACAGAGGGTTAGGGGAGGCCCCAAACCCAGCCTGGGACCCTGAAGGAAAAGGCGGAGGTCGGCCAGGAGGTGGGCACCCTGGGGGTTGGGGCACAGCCAGGGCAAAGGCATATGGAGGTGGGACCTGCTGGGAGTTCAGTGTGGCCGGAAATAAACGGTCAGGAAATGTCACGTCATTGGCTTTCCAGAAACTCGTTCCCGGCCCGGCTGGGGCCACAGAAAAGGGGTGCCTGGAAGTGCCTGAGGAGCTCTGGAGCTGACAGGCCTGGCGAGAGACCACGAGCACACAGCGTGGTCGGTGCTGGGATCTGTGGTCTCTTCCCTCCGCACCCGAGTGCCCGGCACAGAAATGCTGCTGCTGTGTGAGTCACAGAGATAGTGATAATATTTCCCTATGCCGGGCGTGGTTCTGAGTATTCACGAACTCCCTCATCATCGCGGCAATCACCTCTTAGTACCCCTGAGTCATAACTGGGGAAACTAAGTTCCAGAGCGCTGAAGTACGCTGCCCAAGTCTCCGAATATTTGAGGGCCGGAGCTGCAGTTTGAAAGTGGCCAGTGCTCAGGCAGGGGCCGTGGACGGGTCCAGGGAGAGGGGCAGGGCGTTCTGGCTTCGGGTGAGGCAGGGTGAGTGGGCGGGGCTCTTCCGGGCTGGTCCACCACCCCTGCGCTGTCCTGTGTGTGGCCCCCGCACAGCCTGCCCGCTCTGGGCCCTGGACCTCTGCGGTCAGCCTGGGACTCCTGGTCCGCAGCTGGGCCACTCTTGATGATCTTAGGTCCCTGGCAGGCCTGGCATGGTGGCCTTTTGGGGTGCCCAGCAGGGAACTACTGGCCAGGGTTGCTCAGAAGTGCCCTGCCCTTGGAGCTGAAATGGGAGCGAGGGGCTGGTTGGCTTTCAAGTGCTCGCTAGGGTCAGAGACGAGTGCCGTAACACCTGGACTTCTCTGCTCCCCCAGTCCTCTGGGGCAGGAGTGACCTCCTCAGCTGACGGGCAGGGAAACTGAGGCTCAGAGAGGGGCAGCCAGGTGCCCAAGATACACAGCCAGGGAGTCACAGAGCCGGAATTGAACCCAGAGCTGGCCCACTGCAAAGCTGGTGCAGCCTCGATTCAAGCAGGTGCTCTACCTCGGGCTTTGCAAATAACGCGAACACAGAGGCCCCCTGCTGGGTGATCACGGCATCTGCCCGTGCTGTCAACCAAGTCCTCACATGCCCACCCCAGGCCCTGGAGACACTGTCAGGGCCCATCTTACAGATGAGGACACTGAGGCCCAAAGAGGGGGCCAATATTCATCAGGATTTAGGGTTCTAGCCAGTTCTGCTCCCAGGGGTCTCAGGGAAAGCCAGGGGTTATGGGATGCCCTATGAGTGGGCACGGGGTTTCCAGAATTTCCCAGCCCGATGTTGTTGAGGCCTGGCTTATCCGGCCATGTGAGGGGCCCCTTGTCCGTGAGGGCGATGACAAGAGGGTAGTGCTGTGATTTGAGGGCCCTTCCCATCAGTGGGGTCACGCAGGGCATGGACTCGAGGACATTATCGGTCAAGGTCACCTGCGTGGCTTCCATTCCCGGCTATGTGACCCTGAGCAAGTCACTTCACTCCTCTAAACCCTGTGTCCTTATCTGTATAACAGGGACCACGAGACTGCGTACTTCACAGGGCTGCGCTGGGACTCCGGGAGGCCAGATGCTGGGTGGGGGGTCTGGGCTGCCCGCCACGGGTAGGTCCCACTCTGCCTCTGACAGGCAGTGTGGCCTCAGGGAAGTGCCTTCGCCTCTCAGTTTCCTCCTCTGTCAGATGAGGATAATGGCAGACTCTGTCCTGTCGGGCCGTGTCAGGACACAGTGAGGCAGTCACGGTACAGCCCCAGGACATGTGAGCGGAGGTCCTGCCGCAGGCTCTCAGGCCCGGGCCACCCTGGAAGAGTGAAGGAGACGTCAGACGTCTCCAGCCGGAGGGCCAGAGGTCACTTCCCGGAGGCCGCCCCGTGGGGGGCCCANAGGAGACGTCAGACGTCTCCAGCCGGAGGGCCAGAGGTCACTTCCCGGAGGCCGCCCCGTGGCTCCCCATGAGCTCCCCATGGGCTGCGGGAGCAGATCACCAGCGGTTTCATCCCTTGCACTCGGTCTGATGAAATATTTATAGCAGGCGGTGTTTTTGAGCGAGGCTAGGGAAGCGTCTGTGGGTCGTCCCTCCCAGCACAGGCCGTGAGGCTGATGAGCAGGCCGTGGGGATGAGAAGGAGATAGGAGCTCGTGAATAAATCATCGCAGGATCTGGGCTAATGGCCTGGCTGTGGGGTAGCGTGTGCAATTAGTGTGCTAATTGTCCGGAGAGGGTGACTTCTGTGTGGGCACGGCCCAGGGTCCCCTGGTTTGCCGAGTGCCTGGTGTCTGGGGCGCCCTCTGCTGGGAATCAGTGAATCTGGTGTGAGCTCGCCCCAAATGGGGTGCCTACCTCATCCCCGCTTGCTGTCCTCTGAGGGGGGCTCCCAGGCTTTGGACAGGGTCTTACACTGGGGATACTCAGCAATCTGGGCCACATATAGGACCTTGACCAGCGTCTCAGCTTCCGGCAGCGCTCAGTTAGCTCAGGGGCTGGGGTAGCCGTGAGCAGAACCTGGGGACTAGGGGGCTGAGCCGTGCCCCGCCCCAGGCCTCCAGCTCCTTTTCTTTTCCAGGCTTCTTTGTGTTCAGTGGTTTGGGTTTTTTTTTTTTTTCCCCTTTGAACGAAGGCTGTCCCAGCTTAGCCCGCTCCTGCCCCGTTGCCAAGGTGACCAGACCAGCTCTGCCATCCCATGGCCACTGCCAACCAGTGCTGGGCGAGGGACTATAGTGCATGCACGTGCACCTGCCCTGAGCACACATGCATGTGCGTGCCACGCCCACATGCTTGAACATATATATATACACGTGTGCAAGAGCAGACACGCAGAGACCTATGGCCATGGTATCCAAACCCTGCACAAACGGAGGCACACATTGTCCATGGGAGTGTGCAGGCGCGTGTCTTTGTGCACACTGCACACGCAGTAGAGCCCACAGGCACCCCATGTTCCTGCAAAGAAGCTGGGGCACCCCAAGCGTGCACGCAACATACATGCATGCACTGCCCTGCTGGAGACCCCAGCAGGCAGGGCTGTCCACCTCATCCCTCCCACTTCTGCCCACATCCTAACTCTCCTGTGGTCCCCGGAGCTGCCTGCCGGTGCAGCCCTGGAGATGAACACCTCTTAACCCCCACCTCCCCGGCCCTGTACCCCTTGGCGGGGTGGACAACCTCGGGCCGCTGCAGCCCCTGCCTCCCAGGGCACCATGGACCACTTCGGGGACTTCCCTGTCCCTTGGGGGGATAACCAGGGTTCGAGCTCTAGGCACCAGTGGGCTGGAGCCTAGGTGCCCCCGTCAGGGACTCGCTGAGCCGCACCCCATGACTTGCTGCCACCCTTCTCGCACTCCCAGTATCACCTCCGAAATAAACTTCCCGCTTCCAAATCCTTCCCTCAAGATCTGTTTCTGTGGGGTCAGGTGCCTACAGATCACTGACACTTCTAGAAAACCATGCACCCATCCCCTGGACCTGACGTGCACACAAGGCTGTGCCCACACATGAGCACCTACTGTGTGCTGGAACCCGTTTGGGGCACCCGGCACAGACTACCTGTGTTCACTCCCCAGCAGCTGTGCCCGCAGGCCGTGGAATTAGGCCTGTCTGACCAATGTGGAAACGGAGGCAAGGATCAATCCCATGATTGTGAGTCTGCAGGCAGAGGCAGGGCAAGCTGGAGCAGGCAGGGCCGTGACCAGCAGCATCTCCCTCTGGCTGGCACATGCTTGTCTGAGAATGGGAGTCGGAAGCAGCCTCGTTCCTCCTCCCACCTGCGGGCCATGCAGCCCGGGCCCTGGGCCCACGCGACCTCTCCAGAATACCTCGCCCGAGGAGGAGACGGCCTTCCGGCACTGACGGGCCTGTGGCTTTGGCATGCTGGGGTCTCTCTCGGAGCCTGGTTTTTCTAGGGCAGGACATGTGGGCACTGGCTCCTGGTGGTGTGGGGAGGCACACACCGGCTGTTCCCTAAAAGCTCCAGGCATGGAGAGCTTTACCTGGGGCTCTCTCTTGGGGCAGAGACCTGCTGAACACGCCCCCTGCTCCAGGAAGGATGCCCCCAAACCTACCTTATCCTCTTGGACTCAGGCTCGGAGAGGGCCAGTGGCTCAAGGTCACACAGCAGGAAGCAAACAGGGTTCAGACACCAGTAAGCTCCCCACAGCACCGGTTAGCTCTGAAGGAGAGGCAGACAGCAGCTCACAGCCAGGGAAGGCTCACTGTAGGAGGTGGTCCCAAGACACCTGGAGAGACTGAGGTTTGTTCTAGAGACGTTAGGGCCAGGCTCAGTGATCAAGTCCAGGGTCTGTGTTCCCATGGCCTTGGAAGTCCTGGATTCCCATGCCCTCTGCTGTGGACCAGCTGTGTGACCCCGGGCAGGGTGCTCACCCTCTCTGAGCCCGTCTCCGGCCTCTATCAAGAGGCATGATACCATGAACGGAAGCGGCATATGTCACAGTGTTGGGCATCCCCGAAGCATGGTGGGTGTCCCTTTCCTGTGAGCTGGGTTTGGAAAAGCATGTATGAGGGTGAAGTCGGGGTAAGGCAGCTGTGGGGGCAGCTTTGGGCCCCTTCCCACCCCGAGCTTCCGTCTCATTGTGACACTGGCCCAAGAAGAGCCTGCGCCTGACCCAGGACTAGACAAGGGAATGCATGGGAGAAGATGCTGTCAGTACTCTTCCCTGTGTTCCAGAGAATTCCTCAGGTGCGTGTTCCTGGACTGGGGCCCAGAAGGACTTCCGGGTGACTCTGGGTTGCACCGGGGACATCATAGGTGGGTCACAGGCCGAGGCCCCGCCCAGGCCCTCTCAGGCCTCATCTTGCCCCCGCCCCCTTGCTGACCCTCCTCCGTCGGATTGTAGCTCCCTCTTGCCTCCAGCCTGTGCGTTTGCTGCTCCTTGTGGAGGCCTGATTTTCTCCCCGGCGGCTGGACAGCCCTCGGTGTGGCCTGAATCGTCGTTTGTTCCTTTCCTTCTGAAATGTGTCTCCCCTCCTGCCTGTTATGAACCCCTCCAGGGGGCAGGGGCTTTTCACCCCGTTCACACGACACCGTGCCCAGGGGATCTCTGGAGGTGGTGCTCGCTGCAGACAGGCCTGGGGAATGGACGAATGACTGAGCAACCCCACCATGTGACACAGGAGGCCCCAGCCCCGAGCCCGCTGGCTGGGGCTACCTTTGAGGTCCACTTGCTCGGGATCATATTTCTGGACACGTGAGAGAAGCCACAGAGGACCACGGAGGGAAGCAGACGTGGGCACCATTCGTCAGCACGTACTGTTAGAACGTGTGGCCGGTCATCAGCACGCGGTGGCTTCAGGCCACCTTCGACAGCGAGAGCTGGTGGGGGCCCAGGACCGACCGCACTGGGCGCCGCGCTGCCTGCCTTCGCTGCCTCCACGTGGCACCGACGGAGCGGTACATTTTGCGGAGAGAAAAGGGGAAGTTCATGGGTTTTTCCCATCAAGTTCAGAGAACCCTGGATTTCATTTTTGGGCCCCAGGGTAGGACCTGCTGGAATGTGCTACAGTGTGGCAGGGACCACACAGCCCCGCGCCCCGCCCCGCAGCGTCCTCCAGACCCCTCGACACCCCACCCCCGCCCCTTCCAGGCTCCTTGGTTTCGCTTCTGGTGTCTCTGAGCAGCCCCTCTGAGGGCTTGGAGACCAGCACGGCTGTCCTGCGCTGTGGCTTCTGCTTCTGTTTCGTGGCCGTGGTCGGGGCGGGGGGCCGTCTTCGCTGCACCCTCAGGGCCACCTGGCTGGCTGTTCTGGGGACGCGGGCATGGGGATGTGTCCCAGCACGTGGGAGGACCCCCGACACCCTGAGTCTTGTCCCAAGGCCCCCTGCTGCCAGGGCAGAGAGCTGACATTTCCGGCTCTGTGGGCTTGCCCGGAGCTCAGAGGGGCCTCTGATGATGGCAGCCTTGCCCCTGCTCCCTGTGGGGGCCCTGCTCACAGTTGTTGCTGTGAGCAGTCAGTAGGGGAAGGAGGTGGGAGACTCCCGTTCAGGCCGCAGCCTTTTCCCTGAGACTGAACAAGATCCAGAAGAACTTCTCATTGGGCCAATGGGGAAAGTGAGGCCCAGACAGAGCAAGGTCCCATGACAAGTTGAGGCTGCTGGGCTGCCGCCATGCCTGTGGTCTTGTGGTGTGGGCCTCAAGGGTACTGCTGGGTCACAGTGGCAGATTTGGGAGGCGCCTTCTGAGGCTTAGTCCCTACTGCCCTCCTTAGTCTCTTCTAGAATCTGACCCCATGCTCGGGGCAGTCAGACCCAGGCCCTGGCCTCAGGGGGTCCCTGGCCTGGTGGGGAAGACTGGGAGGGACAGGTAGCTGCCACTCAGGATGTTCTGATTAAGGACAGAGGGAAGCACCAGGGGTGGGGCTTGGAAGCGGGTGTTGAAGGATGCATAGGAGTTTGTGGGAGAATAAGAAAGAGTATTGGGCAGAGGGTCTGGCATGTGGCAAGGTGGGGACATGGGCAGCATTTCCTGTGAGCACTGCTACTGGGACATGGGTTATTACTGCCACTGGCAGATGGGGAGGAAGAGGCCCAGGTGCTCCTGTCTATCGAGCTGCCTCTGTGTCCCCAGCCAGATCTTCTCTCTTTCTGAGCTATTTCTGTCCCCTCTCACTTCCTCTCTTCTCCCTGACACACTCAGCTCCAGCCCTCCCAACCTCCCTCCAGTTCCTTGAACACATGGAGCAACAGTCCAGCCTCAGGGCCTTCTTTCTTGCTGTTCCCACTTCTAGGAACACTGTTCCCACCATCTCTCCTTGTCCTGCTCTCAAGTCAAATGTCACAATTTTCTGAAAGACCTCTAGAATAGTGCCCACCTTGCCTCTGAAATTACTTGTTCCCCCCTCCCCCCAACATGTTTTTTGTCTGCCTTGTTCCATGTGAATGTTGGCCCCATGGACCCTGTCCACACACAGCAGAGGCTCAGTAGATAGCTGGTGAGTGAATGAGTACATGTTAAGTGTGATTCTGGTGAGCAGGTGAAGGCCCGGGGCCTAGGCAGTACCCCCAGACTGGAGCTAGGGTGAAGGGATGGTCCCTCTAGAAAGCTCCGTCCACTCTCCTGGACTCCTGATCACAGAGCTCAGCCTCCCATCCGTGCTGGGAGGAACCCCAGGCCCCTCAGAGGTCTGCCAGGCCCTCCCAGGACATTTTCTGTTCCCCAAATAAAGACAAATTTACCAAGAGCAGAGGTGAAAAAGGGGAAGAGGAAACAACTGTCTCTTTGTCCCCCCAGCAGAGCGTTGGAGTTGCGGGGGGACTGGGGCCAGGGCTCAGGCTCTGATCCTGCCCAGCCTCATCTAGACAGGCCCCATGAGGTGCCCAGCCTGTTAGGAAGAAGCACAGCTCCCAAGGTGGGGCCTTTTCCCTCATGGGGGCAAGGCAGGTCTGGAGGGCTCATTAGGGAGGAGGTGGCTGGAGCAGAGAGGGAACAGAGGCAGGACACCCGGCTCTGAGACTCAGCTCACAGATGGGTAACCCTGGACATGACCATGCTCCTCTCTGCACCTTATTTACTCCTCTGTCAAAAATGCCTGTGTTATGCCACCTGGAACATTTTCTAATGCAATGCAGGTACTCAGCCAAAGCCAGGCACTGTGTTCCAGGGCCCAAGACATGTGAGGACTTGAAAAAGAGCTGCAGGGGACCTAGGGAAATCTTGGAAGGCTTTATAGAGGAGGTATCCTTCGTGCTTGAAGGCTGCACTGCGCCCTGGGAGGCAGCTCAAGGCATTCCACGGGGAGGGGCCACCTCATGCTGAGGCTCTGAGGCATGGACATTCCTGAGTCATCAGTCCCTGGGGGTCATGTGATCTTCAGTGGAGAGCCCACCTCTAGCACTGTGTTCCTTCCTATCATGTCCTTTTCTGTTGTTGGTTTATAAGAACTCTTTATATATTAAGCACACTAGTCTTTATAGCAAACATTTTCATTTACCTTTTTAGCTTATGAAGGGATTTGATAAACAACATCATAAATATTTTTATGTTGGTAAATTTTCATGCCTGGTCTTTCATGGTCTTCCTTGTCCCAGGCTGTTCTTGTCACTTTATCTCAAGTCTTTGCTCTCCTGTGAACATGCTGGGTGCTTAGGAAATGTCTGAGAGTCCCACTAAGTTGAAGCTTGAAAAATTACAGCTCTAAGAAAAGTAGAGTTCACGGTGCCTTTGCTCACTGTGTACCTCCCCCTGGGGTTCCTTCCCATTCTTTCCATCTGTTCATTCCTTCCTGCCTGGAGTGAGGTCCAGCCCAGGCCCTCCAGGGGCCTATGCCCCTTCTCTAGAATGAGTCGGGGCTCAGGTATGTGATCATGGGAGGCGGTGGGAGACCAGGAAATTTCCAGCTAGGCAACCTCCATGTATTAACTTGATGAAACCCCATGAGATGGATACCATTATTAATCCCATTTTACAGGTCAGTAAATGGGCTCAGAGAGGTTATATGGCTTGCCCAAGGCCACACAGGAGGGACAGAGATGTGATTTGAACCCAGGGCATATTGCCCCAGAGCTCATACTTTCACATTTCCTTCTGACACCTCATTGCCCTTGGGATCAAGTCCAAGGTCATTAGTATGATATCTGGCGCCTCTCGGGTCCTCAGTTTCTTCATCTGTCAGTGTCATGCCTTGGTGCCTGCGCCTATGGACACAGGCACTTCTCTGTTAGTGGGGTGATGACATGTGTCCCCCGCCTGTCTCTCTACACCGTCCGCAGCCTCAAAGCCCTTAGGATCCTGGAGTGTTTGGCTTAGAAGCCCCTGGGGTCTTAGATAGGAACAGGGAGGCTCCTGGGTGGGGAGAGCCTTGCCCAAGGCCCAGCGTGTGAGGCGCAGAGCCCAACGTGCACCATGACCCGTGGAACTCTAGGTGCACTGACAGCACTGCGGCCCTTCTCAGACTGGGCTGTCTCCTGTTGCTCCCCCAGGAAGCCCCTATGCACCCCGACTGTGTTAGCCGTCTATCCTGGGCTCCGAGGGCTCTGACTGTGGCTCTGAGCCAGGCTTGTTGTGATTGCTGGTTTACTCACTATCTCCCTTGCTTGGGAGGGCGCCCCACGAGGACAGGCATTTCCTGGTCCATCCAAGTCACTGGTGCCCAGCTGAGCCCGGTATGAGCAGGCCCTCAGGAAGGGTTGACTACAAGAGGGAGGCCCAGAGAGGGGCAGACAGCTGCCCCAGGTCACACAGTGAGTGGGGCACAGCCGGGAGCCCATGAAACCCCTAAGCCCCTTTAGGTCCCACATGCTCCAGGGATGGGAGATTAGGGACGGAGCAGTCTCTAATGGCCACTCTAGTAGAGGGTTCCCAGGGGCCTCTGTCCTCAGCTACTTCCAGAGGCCTGGGGCCAAGGACACCCTGTCCTCCCATCCCCACCTGCTGTAGAAGGATGTTCTCAAGATAAAAATACCCTCCGAAACATTCCCCAGTGTCTGGCATGACCTGTCGTCCATCCTGGGGGCCAGAAGCTCCTGCCCTGGCTTCACCTTGGGGCTCAGAAGGCAGATGTCCACTTCTGCTGGCCACTTGGGCCAGCTTGTCCCTGGGATCGGTGTGTGCAGCCCCTATTACCAGGCCTGGAGCAGGAGGGGCCTGAGGTTGCCCGTGGCGGCGGTGGCAGCCAGCACCTGCCGGGCACAGAGGAGGGAGGCAGCCAGGCTTCAGGCTCGGCCAGCTCCTGGTTCTGTTTCCTGGCCTCTTGGGGTGCCTGTGGAGAGGGTCACAGGGGCCTGCGTGGGAGGGCCGGGGGTACATACGGCACCTTCCTATCCTGTCGGGATCCCCATGTCTGCTCTCAGAGCCGGCAAGAGAGCCCTCCAGAGAACCCTGGAGGGACTGGCCCTCACCCTGGGTCTGTGCCGGGACAGGGCCTTCCTTTGCTCCCCTGTCAGTGTCCCGAGGTAGGTGGGCTGTACCTCTTTTGCAAACCGAAGCCCAGGAAGGTCCCTGTCTGAGCTGGGGTCAGCCAGGCCTTGGGTTGGGGAATTGGGGCTCACTGACCCGCTCGGGCCCCGCCCCAGAGGGAGGACCGAGGTCCGTGCCGATGGCAGGTGCTTCCTCCCGAGCCCTGCTGTCCGAGCCCCGTGCCCAGAGCACACCTCCCTCACCACGCTGAATTGCATGTGCACATCCACTGGGCATTTTGTGGAGGAGGAAGCGGGGTCTCAGGAAGGGGAAATGCCTTGCCCTGTCTCCCGGTGGCTTCAGCCCCGGCCTTGGCTGACAGACTGGCACTGGCAGGGGGGAGTGGGGAAGCTTCAGGGTCCATCCCGGCCCTGCCCTCGCTGCCTGGGGGTCTGAGGGCCTGTCTGGCCTATCTGGGCTCGGGCTGCTCCCATGTCCCATGCAAGCCCCGCCCTGCCCCCCAACCGATCCTATCCAGAACCATGCCCATGACCCAGGAAAGCATTTGGTGAACTTCCGAGGTTTGAATTCACAGCATGGGCTGCTGTGGCCACCCCAGGGTAGCAGGGGGAGCACTGGACAGGGTGTCCAGAGACCTGGGGTCCTGTCTCCAAACTGCTGCTCACTCAGTGGCTTTGTGACCTTGGGCCAGTCACTTCTCTGCTCTGAGCCTCCGTTTCCCTGGGGAAGGAAGCTCATTTGCCCCCTTCACAGGTGAGAACACATGTGATTGGATTCGTGGGTCTGGGGAGAGCCCCTTTAGGAACTGGGGCATCGGAAACAAGGTAAGAGAGCCTGGGGCCGGCCAAGGGACCACCAGGAGGTGGGGTGGGCCAGGCTGTCTCACATCCTTCTCCCTAAACTCCTTTGGCTCCCCTTGCCCTGTGACATCTCATCTTTTGGAGTTCCAGCTCCAGGTGACCCAGGGCAAGTGACTTGGTCTCTGTGAGCCCCAATTTCCCTGTCTGTGCAGCCAGGAGAAGCAGCGCTCCCTCAAGGTGAGGCTGTGACGGCTGGAGCAACTCGAGTCAGGACCTGAGCCGTCAGAGCCAGGCACAGTGTGGGCGCATTCAAGGGGAAGGGCAAAGATCAGGGATTTGGGCACGAGTCCTTGCCGTGGAGATTCCCAGCCATGTGATGTGGGTCTACGGTGGAGCCTCCCTGGGCCTCAGTTTCCCCATCACGTCCAGAGCGTCAGGGCTAAGAGAGGAGCCCTGCAGCAGCTGGTCAGGGAGTGAGGAGGCCTGGGGCAGCAGGGGGCTGAGGACCGGGAGTCTTGCGGTAAGAGCCTGGAAGGTGAAGAGGGACCAGC
The DNA here is from genome assembly GCA_002007465.1 of Ailurus styani. Taxonomy (NCBI): domain Eukaryota; kingdom Metazoa; phylum Chordata; class Mammalia; order Carnivora; family Ailuridae; genus Ailurus; species Ailurus styani. Next base: position 48,675 of record LNAC01000793.1, on the reverse strand, counting down.
AGGATGTTCCCTTATGGAGTAAGCAGAGGCCCAGGAGGGGGAAGTGAGTCACCCAAGGTCACACAGCTTGTGATGGGCAGAGGACTTGAACCCAGGTCTGTGTGCCTCTAAACCCACTGCTGTCACCTGCCCCGGGAGGCTTATGATGTGGGGGTGACTCACGCACAGTGCCCTTGATCCCAGCCAGAAACTCCAGTGCGACAGTGGACTGCAGCCAGCTCAGCTGTGAAGGGGTGGGGCTCTGTGGCCTCAGTGGCTGCGAGGTGGGGGAAGGCGAGTCGGCTTGCCTCTGGAAGCTCACGGAGCGCCTTCCCGCCACACTGCCCTCCCCGTCCACACAGCAGGCTGGAGAGAGAAGTAGGGGCCCCTTTGACTGTGGCCAAAGTGAGGCTTCTGGGTCGCTGGGACCACATAGGCTGCGTGTGTGGCCAAGGCAAGTGTCTGACAGGTTACCAACGTGCACCGTCCATATAGACATTTCTTCACCCATGTGCTCACCTGTCTGCTCATCTGTCCCACTCACCCAACCACTTCATCCATCCACCCATCCATTCATTCACCTGCTCCCCACCCACTCATCCATCTGTCTGGCACCCACGCATCCACACGCCCACCCACCCATCCGTCCATGGATAATCCAACCCACTGGTAAGCCACTCACTCACCCACTCAGCCTCCCATAATCCACCCACCCATCCATCCATAACCTAGCCATCCACACACCCACCGACCTATCCATAATTCCTCCATCTACCCGTGATCCATCCATCCATCCATCGGTCCTTCTGTCCATCCATACTTGAACCCTGCAGTTGGCATTGGGAAGGCACTGTAGCTGGTGGCTGGGAGCATAGGTTAGGGACCTGAGTTCCTCTGTGACCTTAGGAAAACTACCACACTGCTTACGTCTCTGGAAGAGTGATGGTTCCAGCCCTGTGGTGTTGTTGTGAGGGTTACATGAGCTGATGTCCGTACGACACTTACCACAGTGCCAGGCAGTCGGTAGGCGCTCCGTGATTACCAGCTGTTGTTTTCTCTGGGGACCCCTCCTGTTCTGCCCTTGTTTGGCTCTGAACAGTTTTATGGACAGACTCGCAAGCTGCGAAGGTGTGGGTAGCAGAGGTCTGGGCTGGAGGCCTCTTCCGCCTCCCATGGGACCCCGGGGGGAGCAGCAGGAGGGCGGGCTTAGGTGGAAATTTCAGACTTCGGAGCCCTTGAGAGGAGACCAGCACCATCTACAGTAATTAGGCTTTGCTCTGTTGACTTTAGGGTCTTGGAGCGACTGATTCCTCTCCAGCTGGGGTCTGGGAAATGGCAGCTGCTGCTGACACAGCCTTGAAGATAGCCACTCGCCTGCTCAGCACCGTTACTTAGAAGATAGGAATCAGGAGGTAAGATGGAGGTCACTGGTGGGCATCGATCCATCTAGCATGCACGCAACCAGACACTCGCCTGTCTACTTACCTACCCACTCTCCTCTCCGGCGTCTCATTACCCATCGTCCCGCTACTAGCTCCACACATCCCCCCATCCGTTGCCATCCTCCCACCTGTCCACTCCCCTACCCAACGCATCCAGCCATCTTTCCTTCCATGTAGTCACCCTTTTCCCAACCACTCACCCACCATCCCAGCCGCTCATCCATGCACCCAAATACCACTCTGTCCTTCCATCCACCATCCATCCATCTGCTCATCCATCTGTCTGTTTATCTGCCCACCCACCCACCCATCCATCCGTCCATCTATCCATCTCTTCATCCAGCCACTAATCTATTCACCGAAGTCATCGAGTTGTTTTCTGGCCACCTAACCCATTCATCGTTCTGGCTACCCCCATCCACCCATCCACCCATCAGTCCCCTTTATTTATCATGAGCTCGACCGCCCAAGTGCACCTGTATCTTTCACCTCATGCAACGATCCATCGTGTTCCTCATCCCTCGGGTACTCCGCTGTGTATTCCCTCGGCCTTTTGTTTAGTCAGGGAATGTTCCCTCTGTGCCAGGCCTGTGCCAGCCTCTCTGGGTCTCCGAGGTTTGTCAATGATGGGACCTGGGCCAGGTCAACTCTCACATAAGGTAGTAGGTGGCTTCTGGCCATAACAGGAAAAGCCTGGGGCCAGAGGATTCGAAAAGGTTCTGTGGACGTGGCGGCCTTCAGCTGATCCCTGACAGATGGGAGGATTCTAAAGACTCACTTTAGCTGAGATTTGGGGGTTGGACCACATGAGGCAGAGGGGCGCCACAGCACAACCCATTAGAGCCTGTTGGTGTGCCCAGACAGGAGTGGCCTGGACTGGAGGGAGGATGTAGGTGAGGAAATGGTGGATAGCTTTGAGAAATCAGGAGTCAAACCACACAGGACCTGCTGAGGGAGTGGATGTGGAGGCTGAAGGCGAGAGAGGAGACCAGGCTTCCGGCTCAGGCAACTGGGGAAGTGGTCAGTTTGCCAAATGACCCTATGCGGAGGGACAGGAGGAGGGGGAGGTAGGAGGAGCCGGAGAAAGGGGGAGAGGGCGAGGATGAGAAGGAGCAGGAGGAAGGGGAGGGAAGGAGGGCGAAGGAAGAAAGGAGGAAGGGGGAGGGGAGGAGGAGGGGGAGGAGGAGGAGGGACTAGGAGGAGGGAAGAGGTTTGGGAGAAGAGGAGGAACCCACTGGCCACATGGTGCTGTGGGGCGTCCGGAGAGGAGGCTTGGGGCTGGGGAGGCAGTGCAGACCAGGCACCCGAGTGTGCTTGTGGGGGGCAGGGAGCTGCCCCGTCCGGGAAGGCTGCTCTGGGAGCATTCGTTCCCTAGCCCGTCTGATGTGTGAGCCGAGTGCGTGCCAGGGGCCAGGAGAGCTCTCGGGCAAGAAGACTGGTATGAGTGGGTGGAAGTGGAGCAGGGGGGCCCTGGTGAGGGTGGTGAGGGCGGGGCGCAGGGGGAGCAGCGAGCAGTGCCGGCGTCCTCCTAATGGATCCTGGCTGTTTCTCTCCTTGCGCCCGGCATGGGCTTGGCCCCGAAAACCGGCACCGTGTTGACCCCGAGTGCGTGTAGGCCGTGGTGTGCACTGGGGGCAAAGGCGGGCTGCACACTGGGGAGGGGAAGGGAATTTGGCCTGGAAGGGCCCAAGGAGATTGTTGCCTTCCTCCCCACGTGACAATGGAAGTGGTGCTCCCAGCCCTGCGGCTCCCCCGCCACGCCAACCTCGGCTTCCTCGTGGGCCCCTGCGTGCGCCAGCACGTTCGTCCCCTCGCTCCCTGGTGCTCCCCACCAGCGGCAGGGCCCCAGCCCTGCCGCTCACTTCCTATGTGACGCAGCCAGGGAGCCCTGCTCGGAGCCTCCGTCTCCCCGCCTGCAGCTCCAAGATTGGATTCGTCAAGCTCTCTTGCTAAAGCTGATGGCAGTTCCCAGAGGAGGAGACGTTCCGAGGCTGTCCCGGCACACGGGGGACATTCTCTGACGGGTTCGTGACACCTGCAGCGGGCACGGGCTGGAGGAGGCGGCGACAGCTGCCCGCAGGCCCCGCGCTGGTGCTCCCCGAACCACGGGAATGTCGAGGTTTCCTCTTGTAGGCTTTGACCGTGAGGTAGTGAGTGCCCCATCCCTGGACGCTCCAAGCAAGGGCTGAAGGGCCCTGGGTCGGGGGCGCCATGAGGGGCTCAGCTCTGCTCTCCGTGCTGAGATGCGGGTCTGCTTGTCTGTCTTACCAGCACACGGTTTGGCCAGGGCCTGAAGGACTGAGACGGGAACTCGGTGTCAGGCCTGCGGTCTGGCCCTGGGGCCTGGGGGCAATGGAGGGTCGGTTTCTCTCCCACCTTCTAAACTGGGAACTTGCTGCTTACTGGCCGTGTGACCCTGGGCAAGTGACTCAGTCTTTCTGAGCTTCAGTGACTTCATCTGGAAAATGGGGGTAATAGTCATAAGGTTGTTGAAGGGATTAAGTGAAATCATGGGGGCTCCTGGAACCAGGCCGGGCACGTAGTGAGCACACAGTAGGTACTGATCAGGGCGCTCCCGCCTCCAAAGGCGCTCTGGCCAGACGGAAGGGGGGGCTTGAGCTCTTTCCGCTCTTGTAATTAGTCCTTTCTTGACATCTGAGACTGTGGGCCCCCGCCTTGCCCTCTTTTCCTCCCGGATGTCACCGAAACCTGAGGTGCCCGGAGCCTCAGGGGACAGGCCATGGGGTGTCCTGCTCCATCCGGTGGCACCTCCCGGTGACTTCTGGGCCCCGCCTTCGGGTCATGTGGTAGCTGCCTGTCTAAAAGCTCCCAGCCCAGGCCCTGTCATGCTCCGAATGCCCTGTGGCCGGGAGTCTGTCGGTGTCCACTGAGCTGTGGCCGGCAGGGAAGAGGGCTCAAGAGACAGCGGGGCTGGGGACAGCTTCTCCGTCTCCCGGAGGTGTCTGGGTCTGCGCACCCCACCGCCCCTTCTCTGCCTGCTGGCCTTGCTTCGCTCCCCGCCTTCAGTGTCGAGGTCACCTCATCTGGCTCAGGTACCACACCCCGGGGCCTCTCTCCCGCTCCCCTCCAGACAACTCCTGGGGTCCCCACTGACCGACCTGGGCATCTGCCGACAGTGATCCTGACCCTTGCCTTTACTGTCTCATCCACGCCCACGAGCTGCTTTGTGGCCTGGGACAAGTCTCAGCCTCAGTTCTCAAATCTGTGAAATGGGGAGCTGTCCTCCTTACTTGCTGAGGCCTCTTGTAGCAAAACAAATTTAATAACATCTCTTTTCTAACCTAACTATATGCATCCATTGAGCAAGAGTCGAACAGGCCTGCATATCCCTGGTTGAGGATATTGTCCCACATTTCTTAAATTGAGTCTTTAAAGACCTCAGAGCTGCATGACCTTCTTGCCACACCTGTGTTTGTGTACACAGAGTGTCCTTGGGACGTTTGGCAAGTTTGTGGTGCTGGGGTTTCTACTCATGGGTCCTCTTCTGGATCTTTCTTTGTGGTGCTACATTCACCAAGAGCCTGGGAGGAGTTCCCCACACCCCTAGCATCACACGCGCGTGCGCACACACACACACACGCACACATGCACGTACACACATGGCAGAATGGGGCCACGGGAAGCTGAGCTTTGGACCGACACCTGGAGCTCCCACTCTGTCTCTAACCCTTAGTTTCTGGGTGACTGTGGACAGTGACTCTGCTCATAGTCTCAGTTGCTAGCTGAGAAACGGGAGCAGGGTGTGAACGTGAACTTGTTGATTTTTCTCTGTGTGGTTTGAGGAGGAGCATCAACACAAGAGGGGTTTCCCAAGCCCGTGTGATCCAGTCTGGGTGGGTCCCGGGTGCCCAGCCCAGGGAGAGACGCCAGGAGTCACCGCAACTCCCTCCCCGGCCTGGGAGCTGGCCAGGTGCAAGGCTCCCCAGCTGATGGGAGCAGCGTGCCAGGCGAGGTGCTCTGGACTTTGAGTCTTCCGATTCTGTCCCTTGCAGGCCTCGAGCTGCTCAGAGTCCCAGTTGGAGCAGCCATGACCCGCTGGACGTCCCTCCAGGCCTCCAGGCCACATAAACCTGCCCCCGGCAGTCCAGTGGCTTCCCACCGGCATCTAAGTACCCGGGCCCTGGCCTCTTCCGCCTGGAGGGCCCAGGAATCTGGGGCTGAGCCATCTTCTCGGCGCAGTACTTGGGGTCCCCACAATCACCGGCTCCCTGCCTCCTGGCCCAGGCGGAAGCAGCATCCACCATTACAGCCCCAGGGCTCAGCTCGTCAGACCCATGGTGAGGTGGTCAGCTGGAGTAGCTGTGGGGGGAGGATGGCAGTGTGAGAAGAGGCCCCCGCAGAGCCTGAAGTCCCCAAGGCAGGAGACCCCGCGTTAGACAGATTGGTTCGAATTTCAGCTCTCCTGCTTATTGGCTGTGTGGCTTTGGGGAAGTCACTTCACCTCTCTGAATCTCCATTCGGAGTAGAAGTAATGACAGCAGCCACCTTCTTGGGGTTTTGCGAGGATAATCTAAGACCACTTGCTGATGTGTCTGGCTTGCTCTCTTTGCAGTCTGAGGAGTGGGCAGTAAGCGCCGTGAGTGTTACATACGTGCCAGCTCTGGGGATCCAGAAGCATCTGGCAACAGAGACAGACCCTAGGAGGGGTGTGCAGCCTGGCTGGTCATGTGGACTTCTCCCTCACCTGTCTCCCAGGTGTTTGAGGCAGAGGTCAGATGTCGCGTCCCCTCTGAGGCCCTGGCTACACCTGGTCACACAGACGGGGCTAAATCCCAGTGTCGCCTCCTTCTGGCTATGTCGTTTCCGGTTTCTGGGTCTCTGGTGAGTGCCCGGCCACCTGCCTCTGCTTCTGGCCCGGTTGCCCTGGGACCTTCTTACCTGGGGCTTCGTTGTCTCCTGGCCACTCGAGGGCTCCCAGCCTCATCTAACACTGGCCTCGTAGCGTGACCAGGTGGGGATTAGGGGTGGATGGGGTCCCCAGTGGTGGGGAGGAGTATGCCCGACTCCTCAGGGCCCTGGCCGGCCCACCGGCCAGGGTTCTCCCCGTCCTCCCAGCCCAGCCCCACTGAGCCAAGCTGAGGGCCTGAGCACTAATGCTAAGGGCCAGATGGCCTCAGTGCCCACAGAGCCAGGCGGCACCAATGCCTCCGGCCTGCAGATGCCTCAGCCTGGCACCAAAAGGCCAGCCCGGAGCCGGCGGGCCACTGGAGGAGGGGGTTGATCATGGGCTACGGGCTTGAGAGCAGCATTTGTCCGGCTGCGGGTGGCCTGCCGTGGGGCGTGCGTGAGTATGTGCGCGTGTGTGCGGCGAGCCAACCAAGTGCTCCCCTGAGTGGGCCAAGGACAGCGACACCTCTGAGTGCTCCCTACGTGCTATCACTTAGAGCTGAGAAAGGCAGCGATGGGGAAGGCTGCTGCGTGGGGTCAGCGACCCCTCTGGGCACTGACTTGTGGGGCCCTCCTAGCTCCTGATGGAGGGTGTGGAGTATGGGGGCTGAGGGGGTGCCTCGGGGCAGAGGGCTTCCTCTGGAAGGAGGGTGTCCTCGGGGCCAGGCTCTGTTGGAGGCCCTGGGGCTGAGACAGCAGTGAGCCACACAGCAAACTCACAACGCTCAGGGGGCCAGTGGTCGCACAGTGGGAGCGGTGGGTGAGCGCGACCCCGTCCCGTCCTTGCCGTTACTGTTACTACTGTTACTGGGTCAGAAGTCGGGGCTTTGGGGTTACCGTGAGGACCTGCGTGCAGGAAGATGCTCCTGGGCATGGAGGCCAGGGACTGAAGGAGGTGAGGCAGTGGGAGGGTGTCCGGGTGGAGAGTGTGCGGGGCCGTCCTGAGGAGCGGCGCCGGCTGTGAGCTGCGGCGGGGTGAGCGAGGAGGAGCCCGGGGGTGAGAGCCTAGGCGCCCCAGCCGCCACTCAGCAGGCCTCGCAGGTGCCAGCAGAGACCGGCTCTGAGCAGAGGACGGCCAGGCTCCCCCAGCTGCCTCTGGCCTGGGTGGGGGGCAGGAGCCACGCTGGTCTGGGGGGGCGATGCCGGGGACTCCGGCCACGAGGGTGGGAGAAGAGGTAGGATCGTAAATAGACTTTGAAAGGGGAGCCTTTGGGGTGGGGCTCAGATGCGCTGCAGAGGAAGCCAGGGCCGTTGGCCAGAGCTCCTGGGAGGCTTGAGGGTCCGTTTTCCAAGCCGAGAAGGAGGGCGAGGGGCGGGCTGGGGAGGGAAGATGGAGAGCTCAGTGCGGGGCGGGCTGAGTTAGGGCGAAGACGCCACCAGCCGCGTCCGAGGGCCCTGGGTGGGGGCAGAAGGCCGGGCCGGGAGGCCTGCTCCGCCAGCCCCCCTGTCTTGTCTCTTGCAGGAGCCGCCCCCCGCGGGGCCGGCCCGGGGGCGAGCCAGGGCCCCCCCGTCCCCGGGATGACCTCGGCCGGCAGGGCCAACCCCTACAGTATCGTGTCATCGGAGGAGGACGGGCTGCACCTGGTCACCATGTCGGGGGCCAACGGCTTCGGCAACGGCAAGGTGCACACGCGGCGCCGGTGCCGAAACCGCTTCGTCAAGAAGAACGGCCAGTGCAACATCGAGTTCGCCAACATGGATGAGAAGTCGCAGCGCTACCTGGCGGACATGTTTACCACCTGCGTGGACATCCGCTGGCGCTACATGCTGCTCATCTTCTCGCTGGCCTTCCTCGCCTCCTGGCTCCTGTTCGGCGTCATCTTCTGGGTCATCGCCGTGGCGCACGGCGACCTGGAGCCGGCTGAGGGCCGCGGCCGCACGCCCTGCGTGATGCAGGTGCACGGCTTCATGGCCGCCTTCCTCTTCTCCATCGAGACGCAGACCACTATCGGCTACGGGCTGCGCTGCGTGACGGAGGAGTGCCCGGTGGCCGTGTTCATGGTGGTGGCGCAGTCCATCGTGGGCTGCATCATCGACTCCTTCATGATCGGCGCCATCATGGCCAAGATGGCCCGGCCCAAGAAGCGGGCGCAGACGCTGCTGTTCAGCCACAATGCCGTGGTGGCTCTGCGTGACGGCAAGCTCTGCCTCATGTGGCGCGTGGGCAACCTGCGCAAGAGCCACATCGTGGAGGCCCACGTGCGGGCCCAGCTCATCAAGCCGCGGGTCACCGAGGAGGGCGAGTACATCCCGCTGGACCAGATCGACATCGACGTCGGCTTCGACAAGGGCCTCGACCGCATCTTCCTCGTGTCCCCCATCACCATCCTGCACGAGATCGACGAGGCCAGCCCGCTGTTTGGCATCAGCCGGCAGGACCTGGAGACGGATGACTTCGAGATCGTGGTCATCCTGGAGGGCATGGTGGAGGCCACGGCCATGACCACGCAGGCCCGCAGCTCCTACCTGGCCAACGAGATCCTGTGGGGCCACCGCTTCGAGCCCGTCCTCTTCGAGGAGAAGAACCAGTATAAGATCGACTACTCCCACTTCCATAAGACCTACGAGGTGCCCTCCACACCCCGCTGCAGCGCCAAGGACCTGGTGGAGAACAAATTCCTGCTGCCCAGTGCCAATTCCTTCTGTTATGAGAACGAGTTGGCCTTCCTGAGCCGCGATGAGGAGGACGAGGCGGATGGAGACCAGGATGGCCGCAGCCCCCAGGCCCGGCATGACTTTGACAGGCCCCAGGCCGGTGGCGGTGGCGGCCTCGAGCAGCGGCCTTACAGACGGGAGTCAGAGATCTGAGCCACCACGGGCCAAGGTGCAGCATCCACCCCGCCAGGGAGAGGCCCGGTGCCCCGCGAGGGCCCTGGGTTTGAGCGGAACGGGCCAGGAGCCCCGGTTGCAGACTCAGTAGCGTTTTAGATGTTTTATGTTTCTTCACAGTGGCCTGGGAAGGTTGGCGGGAGAGTGGGCGACCAAAGTGGGCCGCCGCTGGCCTCAGAGGCCGGAGCAGGTACAGGGAGGTGGCCTCTTGGGGTCTGGGCCAGGAGCCAGGGGCTTCTGCCTGAGGCTGGAACTGCAGCCTGCCCGGAAGCAGCTCGACGGCCGTCCAGCCTCTGTGGGTGAAGGCTGGCAGGCGGCAGTGCACCTCGCTGGTTTTTAACTTGGGGAGAAACAGCAGTTTTGGCTTTCTCAACCGTAGCTTGAGTAAGACTGTTTACAAAAAAAAAAAAAAGAAAAAAATTAACATGTGATCGACAAAAAAAAATTAATCTGTGGGGGTTATAAAAACAGACAGTGAGAATTCCATTGGTCTGCCAAGTTGCAGGCATTCGCTGGGGGCTCCACGAGGTTCCCCGAGGCTGGACAGGCCTCTCTCCCGTGAAGGCCAGGTGTGTGCCTGGCGGCGCCATCCACACATGCAAGCACAGGGCTCATCCATGGGTCCTTCTGCTCACGGGCGGATTAGATGATGCTTGTGATAGAAAAACCAAGACCATGTTAATGATCATAATAAAAGCTTTCCAGAGTCATGGAGGTGGGGGTAGGGGCTGGGAAAAAACTAGTTTGAGCTTTTTGAGTTTGACTTTTGTACCTTAGCGGTGCGTCTCAGGGCTGGATATGGGATCTGCCTGCCGTGGAGGGCCCCCCCTCCACCCAGATTTTCCTGTTTTACTTCTCTCTCCTTTTCTGCCCAATAGCCTCCACCCCTTCCACAGTGAGGGATGCTTGGAAAATGTTGGAGTCGATGGCTCCGTGGGAAGGGAGGGCAGGTTCCCAGATGCCCAGGAAGCAGATTGGCCCCATTCCCATGGGACCCCAGTGTGAGTCGTGCCTTAGAGACCCCAGGGGGGCCGGCCCCAGTTGTTTCTGTTTTTCTCGGACTCCCCGTCGTGCCAGCTGCCCCCAATTCCACCGTGAAGTCCGCACCAGCCTGCATATCTGCAGAGGTGACCCATCCTGGCCTGCTCTCCGCACCTGGGGCAGCACAGGTGAGCACAGGTGGGTCCCAGCCAGGCTGTCCCCGCTGAAGGGCAGAGGAATGATCTTAGAAGAGGTGTGTGATTGTCAGCCGAGATGACTGGGAGTGCCACTTGCCTCCGGCACCCTCATCAGGAAGAAGCTGGGAGCTGTTGGCTCTGCTGGCCCAGAAGCAGTCCCCTGGACCTCGAGCTGCCCAGCGTGGACTTGTTCTTGGCAGAGGACGCAGCTGGTGGGGATGGAGCAGGCCAGGCCCTTCCCAGGAGAGCTAAGAATTTTGTCCTCTCAAATGACCAGGCCTGTAAGGAAGTCCTTAATTAGAAAGCCCACGTGTCTCCCCAGCCTGCCCTAGGCCACCCCAACCCATGCCCTCCAAGATAGCTAGGCACCCAGGACTCTGGCCCAAGTGGGGAAACTGAGGCACAGTGCAAGGTCACGCATTGGGTAGGTGGATCTTGGGAGGCCAGGGACCTGGGGTGGAGGCTCTTGCATCTCCCCTCCCCCTCTACCAACCCCCAGGGCAGCTGGAGACCTGGCCTGAGGTCGGAGGCCTTGGAGGGCCTGGGCATGAGCTATCGGTTCCCACCCATAGACACCCTGGACCCACGCCCTGAGGGATGCCTGACTTCCAGCATCCTGCCCTCGCCTCAGGCCCCGACCTCATTTCCGGCGGGGGTGCTTCAGGCAGTGGAGGTAGCTCTTTCCTCTCAGGATCTGCTGGAGGGGCCTCAGCTCCTTCCCAGCCCACGGCCAGGCTTCCAGCGCTGAACTCTGGGGGGCAAGGGTAGCACTGATGCGGTAGGGCTCACCTGCCCACCCCCACCCAGACTGTCAGGCTGAGCCGGGGAGGGATGAGGGGGCCCCAGTCACTCGGGGCTGGCCTAGGGGCCTGTGTTCTGCTCTGCCTGGCAGCAGGAGAGCCTTCCAGAGCTGGGCGGGCCAGGCTTCCACTGCCACCATCCGGAGCAGAGCCCAGAGCTTCTGGCTCCCCCAAGGCCCCTGCCACCTCAGTGGCTTGGTGCACCTCCTCTCAGGCCTGCCCCCCTCCCAGGCCCACGCTGGATGGTTCAGCCCCAGACCCTGCGGGAGAGCAGCCCTGAGCTGCTTTTCATCTCTCGCCAAAGGCAGATGCTGCGTTTTCAAACTCTTCTGCCCTCTTTTTTTTCCTTTCCCTGTATTTATTTATTTATTTATTGCTTGTGCTACAGACCAAAATAGTCTCCCTCTTTAGTGCACTTGAAACGGGAGGGTGGATGGGAGGAGCTGTGTGTGTGCAGAGCAAGGATTCCGTTGTCCCTGGGGAGTGTGCGCTGGGTGTGTGTGTGTGTGTGTGCGTGTGGTGTGTGGGGAGCATGCCAGCCCTCTGAGTGTGCCACGTGCCATGTGTGGTACGTGTGCCGAGCACAGGTCAGTGGGGAGCATTTGTGCACCTGAGTGTGTATGTTGAGTGCGCGTGTGCATGTGTGTGTACATGGTGTCTGGTCTGTGTGCTGTGCAGGTGTGTACCCAACTATTCCCACCCTCGCCCTCCCAGGCACTGGGATTTCCGAGAAGTTTCTCGACAGGCTGAACCAGGAGGTGTGGAGGTTGGAGTGGGCCAAGAACGTGGCCTCTGGTGCCCTCTTCCCTGACACACTGAGCTGCTTACGTGAGAAAGGGGCCGTGCTGCCGGTGTGTGTGTGTGTGTGTGTGAGCGAGCGTGTGAGCACCAAGCGTGTGGAATCACATGAGCAATCATCTCATCTCCGTTCAAGCAGATGTGTGCGATTGCGGCGTTGCCTGAGCGCACGAGCGTGGGGGCCCGCAGTCCGTGGGAGCGTCGTACAGGTGTGTGCCCGTGAGGATCTCCCTGTGTGTGTGAGTCCAGGCTGACGCCGTATACGTGGTACGTGTGTGCATATATACACACACGCATAGTTCTCTGTGTATTTGCCCAAAGGCACGTGTGTGTGAGTATGTGTTTTATATCTGGGTTTGGTGTACTTCTCGCCAGGCTGAAGGGCCGGGCACACAGCGCTCAGGATGGACAGCGGCTGTGGCCACGGTTACGGCTGAACCCAGCAGTCCCGCTGGCCCTCTGCCCTGATTGTGTCCACGCGGGAATGTGTGGGACGTGGGTGCCGCCGTGAGGCTTTTGTGCATGTGGACACGAGGTCACATGTGCATGCGTGTGTGTGTGCTGCATACGGACGGCGTCTGCGTGTGTGTGTGTGTGTGTCCCTGTGAACATGCAGGTGCGCGTGCTGCATTTGGGTGGCCGTGGTGCCGGGCTCTGTGAGCAGGGCTGGTGCCTGCCTGCTGGGGGCAGTGTGTATGGGCGCGTGGGAAGGTCTCGGGGTCCCAGGGGTGCGTGCACACGAACGTCCGTGGAAGTGGCGTGGCCGCCTGCGCACCTGCGTGTGCTGCTTGGGACGTGGTGGCCGCCCCCCCGTGCCCTGCTGGTGCTGTGCCCCCCGGTCCCTGCCTGCCTGAGGGTCCCGGCAGGGGCCGGGGGCCGGGAGCGGGGGCCTGTTGGGAAGGAGGCCCTGCACAGGGGTGTCTGCCCTGCGTGAGGTCATCGAATGTCAAATCTATTTTAAATGGTGAAACTGGAGAATTTTCATGTTATTTTCAATACATAGCGGTATCTAAAGACATAGGCCACGAGACTAGACCACATTAAATGCATTTTGATCTCTTTGAGTGCCACCGTGTGGAGCTGTGTGTTTGAAAATCCCTGCCCGGCGTTCTTGGATTCCGTCAGCCGGCTGCGACCGGGACCTGGGGGGCAGGGGTGGGGGTGGGTCCGGCGGGAGCCTGGGAGACGACAGAGCCCCCCGCCCGCTGGCAGACCCCAGCACGCTCTTCCAGCCGCGACACGCCCCGCAGGCCCCTGTGACCGCACGCCCTCTCCCGTGCGGCCCCCGAGTGTGCCCTCCCGCCGCCTCACGCTGGATGTGACACCCCGAGCTGTGGGACCTTGGGCCACTGTCCTGTCCTCCCCGGGCACACACCCCCTGTTTTCCTTCCTTCGGCTGAGATTCGGGGCGCGTGTCCGCACGTAGCCGTATGCTGCCTGTGGGAGGGCGGTAGCTCTTTCTGGGGACTCCGTCACGGGGGAGCCCCCACCCGCAGCCCTGGTTCCACCATCGTGACAGGACAGAAAGCCACGGTGGGCAGGGGGGCCAGAGAACCCCTACTCCGGCCTGGTAGGGTGACAGGGAGGAACTGGAGTGGTCTTCTCCCCAGCAAGGCCGGGCTGAGGAGGGCCAGAGGGCAGACAGGGGCAAGAGGACACGCAGGGAGGAAGACATGCGAGGCCCATTCCGGGGGAAAGGAGAATTTTATCTATACCAAGTGCTCAGCCTCCAGGGTGTCCGTGGCCTTCTGGCAGAGGCCCGCAGGGAGAAAATTCTTGCCTTTGCCCCAGCTTGTTCCCTCACTGGAGAACTTCTCTGCATCAGGGAAGGACCTGGGCCCAGGGAAGCTTCATGCTGTAGGATTCAGGTGAAGATTCCAGACCACCGGCAAGGAGCTCGGGCAGTGGTGACATGCGGGGATGAAGGACAGGAGGTCGGGAGGGGCTGGGGCAGGTCAGGAAGGCTTCTTGGAGGTTGTTCATCTGGGTTGAACCTGGAGAGAGGAAGACCCTGAAGGTGGTTGGCTTGATCTGGGGGTGGGGGGACCCCTTCTCCTAGCCCCAGAGCCCTCCTAGATACCCCAATACTGGAATCTTTTTTTTTTTTAAGATTTTATTTATTTATTCGACAGAGAGATAGTACAAGTAGGCAGAGCGGCAGGCAGAGGGAGAGGGAGAAGCAGGCTCTCTGCCGAGGAGGGAGCCCGATGTGGGTCTCAGTCCCAGGACCTGGGGATCATGACCTGAGCTGAAGGCAGCCGCTTAACCGACTGAGCCAGGCACCTCCCCTCAATACCGGAATCTAAGCCAGGTGGCGCCAACGAGCTATGGCCTCCCCAGTTCCCCGGGCACTGGTTCCCACAGAGAGGTGTGGGGCCCCAGTCCGCACATAATAAATATCTATGACTCTAACCAGATGGCACTGGAGTTCAGCAGTCTCGAGGTACCCTCTGTCCTGCCTGTGACTCTCAGTCAGACCCCACGTCACTGTCTTGCTTGGTGACTTGTCCTGGATTCCTTTTCCCCTGTGGTCTCAGTCTCCCTGTCTGTAAAAAAAAGTGTGTGTGTGTGGGGGGAGTATTCATAAGATATGCTAGCTCTCACCTTTGTGGAAAGAACGAGAAGGAGCAAGAATGGTGACTTGGCCGCTGCCTTGCATACAGTCAGCACTAGAGCTCGAGGTGGGGCTGGCGCCAGTGAAGGCTGGTCCTTGTCGCAAGACCAGCGTGTGTGTAGTGAGCCCGTAGCTTCTCCCCAACCCCTGCGCTTTCCTGCCTTCCCAAGGATGAGATGAGTCCAACCTGGAAGCTGCTTTAAAAAAAAAGGTAGAAAGGGGGTGGGCGGCGGAGAATTCAGTAATGAGCATTTGTTGAGCACTCACTGACTTGATGTGGGGGGGCCCCGAAGGGCTGGGTGCACCTATTTTAGAGGAAATCAGTCCGGGGACACCATGGGACTTTCCAGGGAGGTTAGTTATCTGAGCTGGGATCCGACTCGGGCCTGGGTCCCCAAGCGCTCCTTCATGTGACCCAGACGCTGCTACCCTCGCAGGCACCGACCCGCTCTGGCCCCTCCTCTGCCTCCCAGCCGCCAGTTCTGGGGTTCCCTTCTCAGCCTGGGGAGGGATGACCACCCAGTCAGACAGCCTGCTCAGGGCTCAGTTTATCCTTTCAAAAGTCTGTCTCCTATAGTGGGGGCCCCAATGACTCAGGAGGGAATCCCATGCGGGCTTCCCCTCAGTGTGGAGGGGCCAAATCAGAGCTATCTCTTTGCAACCCGGGGCTAGTGGGGGCTTCAAAGGGTATGCCCCATCATACTATAGCCTACCATCCACCAAGCACCAGGGTGGACTTTAAGCCAGAATTAGGCCTTGTAACCCCACTGCCTGCAGCCTTCCCTGGATTCCTGCTCCACTGAAAATAAAACCCAACTGCTTTTCCACCCTCTGAAGTCCTGTTCCATCTTGGCATGACCTCACCCAGCTAATCCTCTTCTCCCTTTCCCCCTGTCCCTCTGCTCTAGGCTCCACACTTCTTTTTAGTGCTTTGAGAACACTACATTTTTCTCTTCACCCCAGGACCTTTGCATATGCTATTCCTCTGCCCAGAGCACTTCCTCTTCAGATCTACCTCCTCCTCATTCCAGCCTAAGCCTTCCCTGACCCAGGGTAAGAGAGATCCATGAAAGCAGGAATTGTCATCCCTTTCATTCACTGCTGGGTTTCTAGTGCAGGGTGCAGTATGTGCTTCATGTGTATTTGCCTCATGGCTGGTTGGGAGGATGGAGTACAGACCCAGAGAGAGGTGTGCGGGTCTCACCAACCTACAGCCCTCACTTCTTCCCACAGACCCGCTTGGGCAGAGCCTACTGTGCCAAGCAATGACAGTAGGGAGTGATCCCTGTGTGGTAAGGGGACACACGCAGGGTGCCATGGGAGGAAAAGCAGGGGAGGCTTGGTTAGGGGGACCAAGGTGGGTCCCCCAAGGAAGTGACATTTCCTCTGAGATCTAAGGGATGAGTCGGCCTTTGCCAAGTACGTGAGGAGGAGTTCCTAGGAGACGGGCCGGCACAAGCCAAGGCCCTGAGGTGGGAGAGAGCACAAGAAGGAGAAGGAAGCAGCTTGGTGGGGGTGGGAGGTGGGGAGGGGCAGGGAAGACCATGGGGGTGCCTGGCCCCCATTCCTGGCAGTCAGCCTCACTGCATCTCCCTCCCAGAATGTCAGCCTCTGGACAGCGAGCACTGTTGTTCTGCCCGGTTCACGGCTGTGCCAGCGCCCAGAACGTCGTGACCCCGCACCCAGGAAGTGCTCCATCAGTTGAGCGGGTGCTCAGTCAGCCTTTGGCTCTCCCACAGCTGTGGAAGGACCGTGGAGGCCAGCGGACAGCAGAGCTGCTGTCAGCCGTACCGCTGCTCCAGCCGATCTCCAGCCTTGGGGTGTAGGGACCCACCGCACACTCGCTTTTACAACCTTCTGTGCTATAAAATCAAATTGTACCAAGTAAAATTTTGAAATGCACAAGATAAAACACATGCAGTTACGTAGGAAACCCCGTTTCGTTGACGCGCAGTCATAACCATATGAGCACACACATCTGTGGTCTGCTAGCAGCTGTTTCCTTGCCGACGGCCGCTGACCGAGACCACCCCCCGAGGCGGCTTCCTTGCTGCCATCTCCCCCAGGGATGAGCTCCCCGCAGCACCAAGTGGCGGGGCAGTGCCCCTCCCCCCCCACCCCATTCTGCAGATGGCTTGCCTCTGTCCTAAAAGGAAGAGAATGCTAAATTTCTCTTTGAGGTCAAACAACGTGGAAATGTAAAGTCTTCACATCCAAGTACACGCAGCCTTAATTTCATCCACAGGCCTTGAGGGCGTGGGGGTCCCGGCTCAGGGTCCTGTAGTTTCCGGCGATGACTTGCTGCTGGGAGGCAGAGCAGGCAAACTGTCTGCAAAGGACGGGTGAGTAAACATTTCAGAAATGTGCAGGCCGTGAGGTCTCTGTCGAAGCTGCTGGCGCTGCGGCTCTGGGACAAAAGTGTAACGCTAATGGCTTCCAATAAAACCCATTAGCTATTAGGGACTGTGTTCCAATAAAACCTCATTTATGGACACTGACATTTGAATTTCATATAATTTTCCCATGACATGAAATATGACTCTCCTTTCGATTCCTTCCCCCATCGTTAAGAAATGCAATAACCACTCTTCGCTGGAGGGCTCGCCCAAGGCAGGCAGCCGGCTGCGAGCTGCAGGGGCGTCAGGAGCCTTGCTTTCTGACTTGGCAGGCCTGGGGCAAGCCGGACATGTCTCCAAGTTTCCAGAGAAGGCTCTGCTGCTGGGGGGGCTCCACTCTGAGAACGGCTCTTCCTTATCCGGGGAGATACTCTGCGGTGCCAGGTGGATGGAGCCCCAGGGGTCTGGGAGTGAACCCCCTGACCTGGGCTCCCATCGATCTTCCAGGCGGGACATTAAGGGGCCCGGGATTCCCTACAGAGATGCCCGTCATTGAGGCAGGAGAGGAAGAGTCTTCTTCCTTCCATCCTCTTAGGCTCTCTACCTGCTGCCCTGCAGATGAGATGGATAAGAGACGAGTACAGACAGCCAAGCAGACGGGAGTTTTCTAACCCGCACGTCGGACCCACACGGGGCAGAGGTCAGGGATGAGGAACCCAAAAGGAAGCTGAGACAGCACCCCAGAAATGTGGTACAGACAAGGAACTGAGGTTCAGGAGCAGAGGAGTGGGCCAGCACTCTGTCTTGTGGCTCAAGCCAGATTTTTGATGCCCCTTTTCTCTCTTCACACCCCGCTCTAGTGTCGCAAGCTGACCTTTTTAATCTCTACGGTTTGTTTAGCCTGACTCTATTTCTCTGTCCGCTGCTGCTGCCTGCTCCAGGCCGCCATCATCGCTTCTTGGATGACCGCGTGTCTCCTCTCTGGTCCCCAGGCCGCTCCTGCTCTTCTTTGCCTGGGCAAGGCGTTTGAGTCCCCCGGCTGTGGGTCTGGCACTGGGCTTGGGGTGGAGGCTTCGGCAGGCGGAGAGTTTGGTTGGACATAAAGGAGCAGATTGGTGACTTGGCACCTGGTTCCATCCTCCCGATGCTGCCTGGCCCCATCTGCAATCTGACTTCAAGCAGTGATGCTTTCTTCTGACCCTGAGAGCCGGGCTGGCCCAGGGGCTGGAGAGTTCTTTCTTTGCCTTCCTGGATCAATGCTGAGATCGTTGCTAAGGCCTGCGGCCATTCTTACTCCCAGCTGAGGCTTGGTTCAGAGGCTGAGCTGGAACTCGGAGACGGCAGCTCTGGGCCCAGGCCAGGCCCCAGGCCAGGTTCTGCAGCTGTGCAGTTGCATAGCTGGTAGATGAGACAAACCCAGCTCCGTGCTCACAGCCGAGACAGCCGCTCAGTCTCTGAGGCCTGTGGCCTCTCCTCGCTGCCTCAGAACTCTGGAGGGAGCTGCCCATGGATTCGACGGGCAGGATCCACAGTATACATGGACCATGCAGTACGGGTTGGCAGGGACGTACACACACGGGGCTGCTTCTGCAGGTGCAACAGGTTGTGAATTTGCTGACTAGCTAGAAAATGTTTGAAAGGTGGTGCAGCCTCCTACCAACACACAGATGCGTGCACACACTGGGCACACACACACATGAGCATGTAAGTGTGAATGGAATATTACACAGCCACGAACAAGAATGGCCTCCTGATGCCTGGAATAGCACGGACGAACCTCACAGTTAGGTCAATTGAAAGGATCCAGACACAAAAGGACGCATGTTGGTGAAATCCATCCATATGAAATTCTAGACTAGGCATTAACCTATGGTGCTAGGCATCAGGTCCCTGGTTCCCTGCGGGCGCAGGTGGGCCACTGACTGACTTTCCTGCTGGAGCAGGTGGCTGGGTTTGGGCTTGGAGGACAGGTAGTTCCTGCATCAGGGGGAAGGGTCTGACAAGGGGAGGGCTCATGTCCATGTGTCCTGCTCAGCAGAGAGTAGGTTTCACAGTTGAAGTTTGGGGGTGAATGACTTGCCAAAGGTCACATTGTCCTGCCCTTGTCGCTGGCTCCTGCTGGCAGCTGTCACCCTGGGGGCAGAGGCTGCATGGGGCAGGCGGAGAGAGCCTGGGAGGCTGGTGGATGGGGCGGGGCTGTGCTGGCGGCTGGTGGAGGACAGAGAGCTGGTGGTCAGAGGGGTGAGTCTGGAGGGACCTGTTGTGGTGAGCCCCTCACTGAGGCGGATGTGAGGGAAGGGACACATGACCCCCAAGAGCCTCACTGTTCAGAGACAGGGACAGGCTGCTTACCATGGGCTCTGGCCCTCCCAGGAACGGCTCAGCACAAACAGGTGCCCCATCCTCACCCCGGCCCCTCAGAACAAGGCCTCACTTGCTCCATCCCCTTGGAAGAAAGGCTGGGCTCAGCTGCTGGGGCCTGACGGGCAGGTGATGAAAGGTGCGTTAGTGAACTCTGCTAAACAGTCTTGTTTGCGGGGGAGGGGGGAGGTCAGTGAGCCCAGCTCCTCACAGGGAGAGGTCCCTGTGTCCCAGTTCTGACACAAGTGCCCCAAATGATCATGAGGGCCCAGCCCATGCAGTTCCAACCACAGAGCTTCAACTGGGGTGGGGTCATTTCTTGAACCTTCTGTTACCCCTGTCCCCCTGTCTGCCCAGCCAGGAGGCCCCAAGGAGCATGGGAAAGTTCAGGGGGCTTGAACCAGGACCTGTTCAGAAGCAGGGACAGTGAGGTGTGCTTTTTGGTCATTCAGCAGATACGGCTCCTTCCTCGCCTGGCCTAGGAAGTGAGCAATACCAAAAGGAGACTGCAAACCTAGTGGGTGGCACAGACAAAGAGCAATTGAGAGCACGCTTGGCCCTTGGAGAGGTGACCCTCACACCGGCCCCAAAATCGCCCAGAGAGTGTGAACGGGCTCCGAAGTCCAACTCCCAGGGCGTGAACCTGGCTTTGCCCCTCTCTCATTCTGTGCCCCCAGCGCAGGGAGCTGATTTCTTTGTGCCTCAGTTTTCTCTTCTGTAAAGGGGGCTGGTGATCACAAAGTCGTGTGAGGAGGAAATAAACAAGAACCAGCAGCGCACAGAGAGGCCACGTAAGTCTGGGCTCTCCCTCATTGCCATTACGGCGATGAGCACCACGGTGGGGGCCCCCTGGGGCTGGCACTCCGTGGGCTGGACGGGCAGAAGGAAGCCAAGGGTGGCCAGTTAGCTCCAGGGACAGTCTGACCAGGAGGAAGGATGGGCTGGGGTGGGGTCCGCCGACAGGGTCCAGGTGTGGTGCGAGCAAGAAAGGCCTGTGAAATGGCTGTCTTCTCAAGACGGTCACTCCACCTGCCAAGGAGGAAGTGGCACAGAGAGGCCAGGGTGGTGGCAGGGGAGCGAGGAGGGGACTTGGCCAGGCTTAGGAGGCTGCCTGGCGGTTGGGCTGAGGGGGCCCATGGAGACACTGAGGCATCCGCCGACCCTGTGGATTTTGGTGTGGGCCACCAGGCGGGTGGGGAGGAGCAGGCTTGGGCCGGAGGGATGGCATCACTGGACATTCTGAGATGCCAACAAATGGCACGGTGACTTTGGAAGGCATTTTGACAGTTTCTTATAAAGTTAAACATATATTTAGTATAGGATTGAGCCACTCCTCTTGTACACGCAGCCCGAGAAAAATGAAACCTCATTTTCACACAAAAACCTGTAAGTGGATGTTTATAAGAGCTTTATTCGTGGTTGCACAAACCAGGAAGACACGCAGATGTCTGTCACCTGCGCGTGCGTGAGCACACCGTGGCCCGTCCCCTTGACGGAACCGTCCTGAGCAGCAAGAAGGAGCAGCTGTTGCCCCCTGGTGTGACCCGAGGCTTCCCGAAGGCATGCTGCTGAGAGACAGAAGCCAGACTCAGAAGGATCCTGTGTATCTGGCATTCTGGAAAAGCCCAAACTACAGGGATGGAAGACACATCAGTGGTTGCCAGGCCTTGGGGGCGGGGGACCGAGTCCCGGAGGGAGGGTTCCAAAGGGATGGGCGACGATTTTGAGGGGTGACGAAATGCTGTACATCGTGATGGTAACAGTGGCCACAGATGTGTGCAATTTGTCACGACTCACAGGACCACACAACGAAGGGTAAATGTAGGTCAATTATACCTTACTAAAAAAAATAAAGGGGAAGACAAAGCTCTTGCCAACCCGACTTGTGCCCAGAGACATCAATGTGTCGGATTTCGGAGAAGAGCTCAGATCAGGAGGTCGAGCCTGGAGCCCCGCTGGCGTGTGGACAGGACCGAGTGATCAGGAGACGGCAGAGACGCGGGTGACGCCGCAGGATGTGCTGGCAGGGAGGGAGGCGCCGCGCATGGCCAGGGCCTCTGCGGCAGGCCAAGGCACCAGGATGATGCCCATCTTCGTGGCGCCCCAAAGTCAGGGAAGCTGGTGCTGCCGGGCTTCCTCCCCGGGCCCTGAAGGTGAGGCTTTAGGAGCAAAAGGGACCCCAGTCACCTGGGCCCGTGCCAGGAGCCTCCAGGACGTCTGGGCTTCTGGGAGGAGAGGCCAAGGATCAGGGCTCCCCTCCAGCCTAGAGTCCCCCAGGGCGTTTAGAAAGTGACTAAAAGTCAAGGGTGACCTATAATTTATTGTCCAAGTCCCAACCCTTTTACAAATAGAAGGAGCCATGATTATGAATAATTCCATGGGGCGCATAGGAGTAAAATGGGGTGTTTTGGGCAGACCAGGTGGATCGCACAGAGAGTTCATCAAGGCAGGCTAGGGCCTCCTCAGCCTCCCCCCCTCCTCCCCCCTCCCACCCA
>LNAC01000793.1:3597-24023 GCA_002007465.1 Ailurus styani | reverse complement strand
GGGGGGGGGGGGGAGCACAAGTTGGAGCAGAGTGGGTGATGACACAAAAAGCAGACACTTCAAGCCTCGTAGGAGGAAGGAAATGTACCTGGATTACAGAATAGGGTTTCTATTGACTGTATTTTCATTAAAATGCATAATTATTGAAAAAATTTAACTGGCAGAACTTCTGACTTAAAGAGCATTTTGATTTCTGCTTGTTAAACTGTATCCTTGAGTTAGATAAAGCAAACTTGTCGTGGTAATCACTCCCCTCCTGGTCCTCTCCACAACGTCTCAAAGCTGTCGATTGGCTCTTGGCTGAAATGGCTCGAGGGTGATAATCCCTATGTCTGTACTCGTGGGCTGCGGGGAGATGGACCAGAAAAGAGCAGGGCGGACTCTTATAGACGGGAAGTAGGAATGTGCATTTAAACAACAAACCAGGGCTTGGATTGTAGGCAGGCCGTCTCTCAGCAGCGCTGTGTCCACTCTGATCTCTCGGCTCACTGCTTTGGTGGTGCCTGGAACATGAGGGCGGGCCATGGGTCCTGGGCACCACGACTGGCACCTCTGCGCACAATTCACCCCCAACCTATGGGGAAATGCCCAGTGTAGGAGAACATCCTGCCAAGGGAGACGGCGGTGGGGGGGGGCGTGGAGAAGGGAACACAGAGTCAATGCCACTTGGATTGTTCAGGCGGAAACAGGTAACTATTCGGTCCATGCGTGAGTTCTGGGACAGTGTGGGCTGCCTGGTCCAGCAGCTTCTGTGTCATCCTGTTTGTGTTTCTATTTGTGTCTTCTTGTGCATGTCCCCTCTGTGTGTGTGTTTTTGCCTGAACCAGGTGGAAATTCTCTGGTTCCAGTGCTGAAAATCTCCATGCCTACATGGACAAGATCATACAACAAGCTTTTGGAATATGAAGACTTTGTCAGCTTGACTTGTGTATGGACGTGTCCCACATTGCATGCTTTCTGCCTTTGCGACTAATAGGACTTGTGACTGAGGCAGTATGTTCAGCAAATGGCCTGCGGAAGCTGTTCCCACAACAGGAGTCACTACTGAACTGCACTCTCAACTGAGAATTGTACATTCTGGATGAAATGTTGCAGAGTTTTGATCAAGTTCAAATGGCATAAAGAGCAAAATGGAGTAGATCTGAAATTTTGTATGGGATCAGAATACTTCCTGCTTTTTGAATATTTGACTAAGTTCATATACATGTTTCATGTTTTTATTTTTTTATTATTATTATTTTTAAATTTTATTCTTTGCCCAAGGGGTACAGGTCTGTGAATCATCAGGCTTACATCTTTCACAGCATTCACCAAAGCACGAACCCTCCCCAATGTCCATAACCCATCCACCCTATCCCTACCCTCCCACCCCCCAGTAACCCTCAGTTTGTTTTATGAGATTAGAAGTCTCTTATGGTTTGTCTCCTTCCCCATCCCATCTTGTTTCATTATTTTTCCCTCCCTACCCCCCACAACCCCCCACCCTGCCCCTCAAGTTCCTCATATCAGAGAGATCATATGATAATTGTCTTTCTCTGATTGACTTATTTCGCTCAGCATAATACCCTCCAGTTCCATCCATGTCGTTGCGAATGGCAAGATTTCGTTTCTTTTGATAGCTGCATAGTATTCCATTGTATATATATACCACATCTTCTTTATCCATTCATCTGTTGATGGACATCTAGGTTCTTTCCATAGTTTGGCTATTGTGGACATTGCTGCTATAAACATTTGGGTGCACGTGCCCCTGAGGATCACTACCTTTGTATCTTTAGGATAAATACCCAGTAGTGCGATTGCTGGGTCGTAGGGTAGCTCCATTTTCAACTTTTTGAGGAATCTCCATACTGTTTTCCAGAGTGGCTGCACCAGCTTGCATTCCCGCCGATCGTGTAGGAGGGTTCCCCTTTCTCCGCAACCTCGCCAACATCTGTCGTTTCCTGACTTGTCGATTTTAGCCATTCTGACTGGCGTAAGGTGGTATCTCACTGTGGTTTTGATTTGTATTTCTCTGATGCCGAGTGATGTTGAGCACTTTCTCATGTGTCTGTTGGCCATTTGGATGTCTTCTTTGGAGAAACGTCTGTTCATGTCTTCTGCCCATTTCTTGACTGGGTTATTTGTTTCATGTTTTTATTTATTTTATTCAAGTGTTTCATGTTTTTATTTATTTTATTTTTGCTGGTTTTGTGTGTTGGGAGGTTTCGATAAAAATTCTACCCTAAAGCCATGTTCTTGGAATGTATCTAAACAAGGGCTTCCAAATGGAACCAGCAGAGGGCAGCAAAACACTAGTCACTAGACTGTGTTGCTTGGTCGGGACAGGAAAGACACTCCAGGCTTTCTCGCCTTTTTGGTTCTTGTGCATTTGCTTAATTAACATAACTCCAGGACCTGCAGCAGGTCCACACATCTTTAACGAACACACCAAGCCTTTTCTTTTTTAATTTTTAAAAGATTTTATTTATTTATTTGACAGAGAGAGAGATTACAAGTAGGCAGAGAGGCAGGCAGAGAGAGAGGAAGAAGCAGGCTCCCTGCTGAGCAGGAAGCCCGATGTGAGACTTGATCCCAGCACCCTGAGATCATGACCTGAGCCGATGGCAGAGGCTTTAACCCACTGAGCCACCCAGGCACCCCAAGCCTTTTGTTTTTACCAACTGAGCCACCAAGGAGCCCCAAGCCTTTTGTTTTTACCAGCACTCAGACTTTCTGATATTTCTCAGCAATGAGATGTCAGAGGACATGGCTAAGTTATTCAAACCAAGGTGGAAAAATAACAAAAACCCACTCAAAATTAATTTTACTAAAGATCCAATGGAGTCAGATTGAATAGCATAAATAAGAATACAGAATGAACATCTTATTGAAATTACCAATTTTAAGTTCATTTTTTCCCTTTATATTGCATTATTTACTAAATTCTGCATTCACAAAAATACACATAGTGTTCAGAGAGAATGATGCTTGGAAGGGAAGTGATCAAAGTGTGTTTAAACTAGTTACCACAATTGACAATTGTCACCAGGTACATGACTTCTTCATCCAACTGCAGGCAACAACTGGATATCTATTTATTAGCATTTAATGTGAAAAATAAAGCTGTGGTCTGAAATGTAATGTGAGATAGTTATGAACACATCTTAAAAATTTTAAGACTCCAGAAAAAGGTCATTTGTGTTTCTCTTTCTTTCTTTCTTTCTTTCTTTCTTTCTTTCTTTCTTTCTTTCTTTCTTCTTTTTTTAAAGATTTTATTTATTTGAGAGGGAGAGATCGAGAGAGCATGCACGAGAAGGGGGGAGGGGTAGAGGGAGAGAGAGAAGCAGACTCCCCACCAAGCAGGGAGTGTGACAACTCGGGCTCGATCCCAGGACCCTGAGATCTTGACCCGAGTCTAAGGCAGGTGCTTAACCGACTGCCACCCAGGCACCCCTGTGTTTCTTTTTAAATGGAGAAATTACAAAGCAAAAGTGTTTCCTTTCAAATGAGCTAAGGGGCAATAATGGCTGTTTCTACCAATGTTATTTGCTATCGTGCTGGAATGTCAATGAATGCAAAGTTAGGAAACAAACAGGAGGAATCAAAGCTACAACAGTGATGCAAAAATACATTAGATCCTTTTTTATTTCCAGCTTGTTCACTCAAGGTCATGTCTGTGAAATGTAGCAATAGCTCATTTCCTCATTGCTCTGCACTATGTTCTTTGAATATATCAAATGATACATATGTCCTCTGTTACTGACATAAAATTGCTTTGTGTCTGCCTTTTCTAGCTTTAAACTACTTGCACAATTTTCAGTGGACATAAGCAGTAATCTCTGTTGGTCTGTATCATAGGAGGTGTGCTATGTTTGTTTAGACCTATAGACCCTGCCACGCCATCTTCCAAAGTTACTGGTCTAATTTACACCCCCATCAGCAACACTTGTCTCACTAGTCTGGTAACTATTTGAGAGCCTTTTTAATTTTAGCCATTCAGATGGGTGTGCTGTGTATGATGTAGTTATTTTCATTTGTGTTTCTTGAACTGCAATGATATACAACTGACTTTCCAAGGTATCTTAGCCATTTGGAAATCTTTTTTGAAGGGCCTGCTCAAACTTGTCATTGCTTTTAGTAGTGCTATCTTTTCCAAAAACATTGATTTGTATGAGCTCTTTAGACATCTTGGGTATGAGTCTTCTACTGGGTTAATGTATTGCGAATACGTCCTTTCCCAGTCTGTGGCTGTTTTATACTCAAAATTCTTAATCTTGACGAGGTCCAATTTAACAGTCTTTTGTTTTTATTTTTTTTTAAAGATTCGTTTCTTTTCTGTTTTTTTTTAAATGTAATCATTACACCTAATATAGAACTTGACCTCATGACCCCAAGATCAAGAATCAGATGTTCTACTGACTGAGCCAGCCAGGCACCCCTAACAATCTTTTATTTTACAGTTATTGCATTTTTGGGGTCCCATTTAAGAAAGCACTTTTTTTCACCTTTTCTTTATTATTATTATTTGCCCCAGGGGTACAGGTCTGTGAATCATCAGGCTTACACACCTTTCACAGCATTCACCAAAGCACAAACCCTCCCCAATGTCCATAACCCATCCACCCTATCCCTACCCTCCCACCCCCCAGTAACCCTCAGTTTGTTTTGTGAGATTAGGAGTCTTTTATGGTTTGAAAGCACTGTTTACACCAAATTCATAAATGCCACAACATAGAGAAGACACACTCCTCTATTTTCTTCTAGAAAGTTTATTGTTCTACGTTTCATCAGGACCTTCTTCCAGAAGTCTGAGTCCCAGCTCAGAGTAGTCCTCTGCCTGGCCAACCCTAGAGGTATTTGGCACAGACAAGGGGTGGCCGCTCCTCAGAAGTCGAGCCTTACCTCCATGTAGCCTGTTCTTCAAGAGTGTGGCTTCTAAAAATAGGTATGGGGACATTTGTGCAAAAACATGTGTGAAGATAAGAATATTAATTTCAGCATTACTTTCCATTTAAACAAAAAAATGAGGAAAAAAATAGCTGTTCATTAAGAGGGGCTGGATTAAATAAACCCCAGTATATCCATACAATGCAGTACTATAAATTTGTGGGGTTTTTTTTAATGAGGTAAATATTCATGATGAACAGTTAAATGAAAAAAAAAGCAAGTTGCAGAACTTCATTTGGTGTTAAAAAAAAAGTAGACATTTATCTTTAAAAAGTGTATACAAATGGGCAAAGAAACTAGAAGGACTACAGAAATTTGGAAAACCAAAAACAAAGTTGCCCCTAATGCAACACTTACTATGGAACTGATAGAGCATCTGTGATGCTGGCAGGTGGAGAGCTGTGTTGATCAAAGGAACTGAACAGAGACCCCAAAAATATGCCTAGGCCCAAGTGATATTTGACGAAGGTGCAAAAGAAATTCAAAGGAGAAAAGACGTCCTTGCCATCAGATGGGAGCAGGCGATTGGACAGCCACAGCCCAACATGCAGACAAGTCAGCAAAAAAAAAAAAACCTCTTGACCCAAAACACCCACACCTCACACCTCATGCAAACATGAACTCAAAATGGATCACATGCTTCCACTTAAACTACAAAACTAGAACACACTTCAGGGAGGAAAATTCTAGAAGAAGAGTTTAGGATCCCAGGGCAGAGATTTTAGATTGGCATGAGGATCGTGGTCCATATAAAGAATCGGATAAATTAGAATTCAGCAGATTGAAAATTTTATGTTCTGTGACAGACCCTTAAGAGAGGAGGAACCGACAAAATATAGACAGAGAGAAAATGTTTGCCAACCATATACCCAGCTAAGGGCTGGTATCCGTATGTAGAAAGAACCGTCCAAATACGAGGGTGATGTGAGTGCTCCGGGGCCTCTGTGCCTGGCCCCCCAGCCTAACAGAGCAGTCCTCAGGCTCCCAGGCTCCCCCACAGACTTAGAAAATTGTGCAGGGTCCACAGAATGACCTTCAAAGTGTATGAGAGGCACAGCAATCCGAAATTCAAAGACACTGTCCTAACGGAGTTAGGCAGCGGACCCGAGGGCGCTGCCATTCGCGGCAGGAGGCTCCCCCCGGCAGGTGCCCGCCGGCAGGGAGAAGACCGCAGGGAGAAGAGCCACGTGCTGCTCTGGGTCAGGGTAGGGCGGCAGAGCGCCAACCATGCAACTTAGGGGAGATGGAGCGTGAGCTGAGGTTGAAGGACAAGTGGGATTTCAAAAGTGGAGGAGGGATGGGGTTGGGAATGTGTTCACAAAGATGTGAGTGCTGACTGCCCCAAAAGAAAAACACACATTGTGAACAAGAATGAAAGCCATCTGCGTACCTGCTGTGGAGCCACTTTTAAGGGCATACTGTGAGGTAGCACAAAGTGTATAGTGTATTTTGAAGAAAGAAGGAGAATAAAAATATATATAGATACGTGTGTAAACATGAATATGTATTTGTTTATTGTTTCAAAAAGAAACCCAGGAGGAATAAACAGGAAGTTAGTGAAAACATTTTGCCATCAGGGTCAGATGAATGGTATGGATAGGATAGGGTAGGGATTGGAGGGCAATTTCTTTGGGTTTCAAAAATATAAGTTTGACTTTTGGACAATGTAAACATTTTACCAACTGGAAAATAAAGCTAAATATAAAGTTGTATAAAAAGCAAACTATAAAAATTGAATACAAGCAGGACGTGGGCTTGTGTATTACAGTGATAATGCAACTAAGCACATTAAAAATAAACAATTCAAGTGACTTTCAAGAACAACACTAAATACACATTCTTACGTAGTGAGAGATACTCTAAGGACAAAAAGATTCACAGAGAAATCTTAAACTTTGCTTGATAGTTTTGTTTTTGACAGTACAACAGGCATGGGGATTCTGAAACTATTTTGGGGGGCTTATAGGATTGAGCAAATGCTTAAATGTCTTAATGTTGCTGGGGTAACCAGGGCTGTCCCTGTGGGAGAAGGGGAATGCAAACCTCGGATGGAGAAAAGGGAAGAATCTGCTGGTCTTTGATTTACACTGGAGGATTAGTATAAACCACACACCCACACCTAATTTCCTAACTCATCCACTGACAGGACCTACAAGCAATGGCATCATGGGAGCAGTGAGCATACCCTTCCTGCACTAAAAGCTACCAGGACCCCGGAGACAAATGGAAGATCTGGGACAAGCGATGTCCTAGATGATCCTGGACCATATTGTCAGGAAGTAGGACGTGCTCAGAGCACGATGGGACTTGTCAGGAGGACAAGGGGGCAGCTTGCAGGGGATCCCACTGGCTAAATGTAAGACAGATGGGGTGTCAAAAATAAATAACGACAGTTATGGATTGAAAATCTCTGAATAAAATAAAGCTTCTAAAGCCCCTTTCTGTGTCTCCCATAAAAGAGTCTTTCTACAACTCCACAGGCACAATAATCACTGACTTGTAACATGAACTAGTCTTCTGTTATTTTTCTTTTGTAAAAGGCAAAACAGTCCATTCCTCCAAGCTGGTGAATACAAGAAAAGCTGGGACAACTTTAATCACTGAACACTTTCTTCCAGGAAGGGAAGGCTGGTCAGTACTTTATGCTCAGAGGGGCCCTCAAAGACCCACATTTGTGGTGGTCTGCACTGACGAGTATTTGACTCGAAGGGCGAGAACTCTCCAAATTTCTCCTTGGAATGAGCCATTTTGGAGAAGGCATTATTTTCTATTTTAAATCCAGTGCTCGGGGAGCCTGGGTGGCTCAGACGGTTAAACGTCCTGGGATCGAGGCCTGAGTCGGGCTTCCCGCCTAGTGGGGAATCTGCTTCTCCCCCAGATTGTGCTCTCTTTCTCAAATAAATAAATAAATAAATAAATACATAATATTCAAATCCAGTGTTCAATCAAAATCTGGTATTTGGCCTCTTTGGTGTTGTCTGTCCCAAAAATGTCTCCTACCCTATGGTGAAAACAAAATCTTGGAGGGAATGGTAATGACATTGTATTGAAATATGAGCGAGTCAAGCACACACCTTCTTTCCCCCTCCGTTGTTCACTATTCCTTTCAAATCTGCTCGCTCTCCTCCTGTGGTGCTTCCTATCTCCGCATACAAAGTTGAGGAGGGCAGGATTTTCCAAACGACATAGGTATTATTCACATAACGGTTTTGCTAGGGCAGCAAAATGTCCATTAAATAAAAATATATCAGTCATCTAGGCAATTTCACATTTTCCAGAAGTTACATCAAAACATCCAAGGAGGAAAATTTTTTTAATAGCATATTTTATTCCATTAACAACATCAAAATATTGTTTTAACATACTGCTGTACCATGAGAAAGTGCTCAACATCACTCGGCATCAGAGAAATACAAATTAAAACCACAGCGAGATACCACCTTACACCAGTCAGAATGGCTAAAATCAACAAGTCAGGAAATGACAGATGTTGGCGAGGTTGCGGAGAAAGGGGAACCCTCCTACACTGTTGGTGGGAATGCAAACTGGTGCAGCCACTCTGGAAAACAGTATGGAGATTCCTCAAAAAGTTGAAAATGGAGCTACCCTACGACCCAGCAATCGCACTACTGGGTATTTATCCTAAAGACACAAAGGTAGTGTTCCTCAGGGGCACGTGCACCCGAATGTTTATAGCAGCAATGTCCACAATAGCCAAACTATGGAAAGAACCTAGATGTCCATCAACAGATGAATGGATAAAGAAGATGTGGTATATATATACAATGGAATATTATGCAGCTATCAAAAGAAACGAAATCTTGCCATTCGCAACGACATGGATGGAACTGGAGGGTATTATGCTGAGCGAAATAAGTCAATCAGAGAAAGACAATTATCATATGATCTCTCTGATATGAGGAACTTGAGGGGCAGGGTGGGGGGTTGTGGGGGGTAGGGAGGGAAAAATAATGAAACAAGATGGGATGGGGAAGGAGACAAACCATAAGAGACTTCTAATCTCATAAAACAAACTGAGGGTTACTGGGGGGTGGGAGGGTAGGGATAGGGTGGATGGGTTATGGACATTGGGGAGGGTTTGTGCTTTGGTGAATGCTGTGAAAGATGTAAGCCTGATGATTCACAGACCTGTACCCCTTGGGCAAATAATAAAAATAAAATTAAAAAAAAAACATACTGCTGTACAAAATTATTAATGATTAATTGAATATTCTTTTGTCATACTAAATCTCAAAATCCGGATTTGACACCTACAGCATTTTTCAATTCAGACTGGCCCCGTTTCAAGTGCTAAAGTAGCTCTCGCACTAGACAGAGAATTCTATACTTTGCAATTTGCAAAGTCCAGCAGCGCAAGCAGCCGCTGGTCGAGGTTGCTGTCTGCCTTTAGAGGGGCGCTTGCCTGGTCCTTCGTTGCCGGGAGACAGGATCCTGCCTAGTAACGAGCGGCTCTCACTTGCCATTGGCCGTGGTACCCGGCACCGTGGGCCTTCTCAGAACTACCCGAGGCAGTCGCTTTCTGCCCAGAGCTCTGCGGGGTGTGGGCCGGGGCTTGCTTCTCCCAGCTGCCGTAGATGTCTGGCGAGGCAGGTTCAGCTGATGCTGCGGGAAGAGCCCCACTCAGTGTGGGCTTTGGAAAAATGGGTGCCCATTGCTGAGGGCAGGGTCATGGCGGATCCATTAAGTGAGATGAAGGTTGGGGTGCGGGCAGGAACGCGCTGTGCAATGGCCCCCGGGGAAGCACATTTAGGACTGGGAACTCAGGAGGGGTTGAGTGGGGGAGTCCAGGAGTCCGGGTGTGCAGTGGGGATCTCAGTGGTTGCCGTGTTTCTTCTCCTGGTTCAGAGTCAAGTGGGGGTTTTAACAGCCCCCCACCCCCACCCCAGCGGACAAACCTTTCACTGGAGAGGCTGTGTGGCAGGACCGCCGGCTAAGGTCTCGGTGCCAGCGTGTGTGCCCCCTCTCAACCCCATACGGCCCCTCCGTGAGAGTTGCGGGTAGGCATGAGGGGTTAGGACAGGAGGCAGTGGGCGACAGCCTACAGGCAGGTGGGGCATGGGAAATGAATGCACCAGCCGAGGGGACAGGAGCTCCAGACAGCCTTTTAAAACACGGAGCTGAAGAATCATGTCATCGGGTCTTTGTGTTCCTACAAATATTCTTAGTATGATGGATTATTGAACATAGCCCGTGTTCCTTACACATAATACAAATCTAAAGAGGGGCAAGCACTTTATTATAAAGGCTGGATATTTGTGTTGATTGTACTTTGGTTCCATGAAAACATTAGTATTAAATATAAATCTTTTTTATGGATTTTATTTATTCATTTGAGAGAGCGAGAGAGCAAGCGCGCAGGAGAGGGAAAGCATGAGCAGTCTCCCAGCTGAGCAGGAAGCCCAACGCCGGGCTTGATCCCAGGACTCTGGGATCACATCCTGAGCCAAAGGCAGATGCTTAATGGACTGAGCCACTGAGGCACCTGTTAAATACAAATCATTTAAAAAAATATATATATATAAATTGAAAAAATTCAGGAACTTTCCAAGAGATACTGGTTGCCAATGATCATCTTTTGGAACCTGGAATGAGAGATGAGAGGAATTGGTGATAACTTTTTTTTATATATTTTTAAGATTTTTTATTTATTTATATGAGAGAGAGAGAGAGAGAGAGAGAGAGAGATAGAGAGAGAGAGAGAGATCACGAAAGGGGGGAGGGTCAGTGGAAGAAGCAGACTCCCCGCTGAGCAGGGAGCCCAATGTGGAACTCAATCCAGGGACTCCAGGATCATGACCTGAGCCGAAGGCAGTAGCTTAACCAACTGAGCCACCCAGATGCCCCTGGAGATCATTTTAATTTGACTTTACATTCTTTATGTTGTACTTTTTTACAGTAAACATGTATACGAAGTATAATGAAATATAATGAAAATTATGCAAAGAAATATTAGATTCTTAAAATGGGAGTGAATATATCTAAAAGCCGAAAAGACCCAGACAAATGCAGAGCACTGGAAAGTTTTTAATTTATGCTAAGGAATTATTGTACAAGTTTGCAAAGATTTCCACATAGAGGTTCTTCACAGTTCTCTCAATAGTAAGAAGTCGGAAACAGCACTAGATCCTAATTGGGTATTGGGTTCACCCAATGAATGACCCCCATGCAAAGTACAAAAACATAACAAACTTAGTGACATGCTTAATCACATCAAAAGTTAGAGGGAAGAGAAATACAACAAAGTGCATGACCAGGTTTGTGGGGAAAGGAATTCATGCCAGGACACCCACTGGGTTCCCTAAAGAGGGGCTCGTGTGAATCCCTTTCTCCTCATTTAGCCAGTTATGTGGGGAGGGGATCAAGGCCTCCACATGACCTCACTCCAGGGAAAGCTGGCAGAGATGTTTACATGGAATGCAATGGCAACCGGGACCCGCATTCATGCAGCCCAGCCTGGGGAGGAGGCGATAGGCGTGATCTGCACCGTCCACTCTTTCCCCGCATCGGAGAGAGGGCAGGGCCTTTTGTGAACGTGGATTCTGCGGTACCATGTTTTTGTAGTTTAAATCCTCCATCAGTATCTCTGGTCTTGCAAAGTATCCTCAGTACTTGTGACTGGGGGTACTCTTCAGAGGGACTTGGCTGAGATGGGCAGGGGAACGAGCAGGTTTGCGAGTAGCTTCCCAGATCCTATACAGCTCGGGTTTGAAGAGTGTGGGTCCACTTATATGTGCGTTTTTTCGTTAAATACTGTAGATCACCATAAATGCATATTCTCTTCCTCAGAATATATATATATATATGTATATATGTGTGTGTATATATATATGTGTGTGTATATATATATACATATACATATATATATTTAAGATTGTATTTATTTGACAGAGAGGGATACAGCGAGAGAGGGAACACAAGCAGGGGGAATGGGAGAGGGAGAAGCAGGTTTCCCACTGAGCAAGGAGCCCGATGCAGGGCTCGATCCCAGGACCCTGGATCATGACCTGAGCCGAAGACAGATGCTTAACACTGAGCCACCCAGGCGCCCCCTCTTCCTCAAGATTTTTTAAAAAACATTTTCTCTCGCTTACTTTATTATAAAAAGACAGTATATAATACATATAACATAGAAAATAAGTGTTAATTGACTGTGTTGTTGGTAAGGTTTCTAGTCAACAGTAGGATATTAGTAGCTATTTGGAGGGAGTCAAAGTTCTGCATAGATTTTGACTGTGTGTGGGGTCAGTAACCCTAATCCCCGTGTTGTTAAAGGGTTAACTATACTTCTATTGTCAAATCATCTGCTACTTTGGTTGTGTTTTCCTCATTATATTCTTGATTATCAGGCCCCATTTCTTCTGATTGTAATTAGCACATAGGAATCAATATTTGACAGAGCAAAAATATGGAAATATCTGGCTTCTTTTACTTAGCATAAATGTTTTGGGGGGTTATCCATGTTGTAGCATGTATCGATAGTTCATTCTTTTTTATCCTGAACTGTATCCTGTTCTATGTGTATACATTTTGTAATCCATTCAGTAGTTGGTGGACATTTACTAAAAATCATCTAAATCTGTATATATAAAATGGATGACCTTCAAGATATGTAAATTACAAAACTATTTTAAAAGATGCTTCCCAACTTGATATAAATCAGAAATATGAAACACCTTGTATCTCAGAACACATTAAATACATTTGTTTGTCCATTAAAAAAAATACTGAAATATATTGACACTTTAACCATTGGTTGTTAATTCTTTCAAGATCTTTTCAATTCATGGAGGCAAATTGGAGACAATACTGTAAATAGCTAAGTGGAAATTTACCATTGTTTTGTACTTTCTTAATTCAGGAATTCATTGACATAGGTATTTTGTCTCACTAGGGATTTGTCCACATGTGTCCTGCAGTGAGGCACCTTTGTTCTGAGTCTTGGAGAAGGCAGAGCCAGGGGCAGGGCAGGGCCAGGCTTGGGGGGACAGCAACACTGTCCACTTCCCCAGGGCTGGGGCTTATTTTTCTGGGAGTCCCTTTAACACCGAAACTATGCTGTCACCATGGGTCTGTGTTTCTCTAAGCTCCCCCTCAGATCCACAGGTTGATCTGAATCAGATCTTTAAACTACTAAGTAGAATACATTTTTTAAAAGACTTTATTTATTTATTTGACAGAGAGAGAGAGAGAGCATAAGCAGGGAGAGTGGAAGAGGGAGAAGAGCAGGCTCCTAGCCGAGCAGGAGGCCTGATGCGGGACTCGATCCAGGGACCCCAAGATCATGACTCAAGCCAAAGGCAGTCACCCAACCAACTGAGCCACCCAGGCGCCCAGTAGAATACATTTTTGTTTGTCCTGCAAACTTTTTATTATTTCTTTCTTTCTTTTCCTTTCTTTCTCCCCCCTTTTTTTCTTTTCTTTTTTCTTTCTTTTTTTTTTTGAGAGAAAGAGAGGAGAGTGCATGGGCAAGCAGTGGTGGGGAGAAAGGGCAGGGGGAGGAGGAGAGAGAGAACCCCAAGCAGGGTCCACGCCCAGCAAAGAGCCCAACGTAGGGCTCGATTCCATGACCCTGAGATCATGACCTGAGCTGAAACCAAGAGTCAGACGTTCAACCAACTGAGCCATCCAGGCATCCCAACTTCTCATTATTTCATCTCGTCTCCATTCATGGTAGCAAACGTAAGAAACAAGAATTACGCCCAAGTGAGTTCTTCTTGTTCTGTATATTTCTCTTTTATGAATCTGTATAGACAGTACTTTAATTTTCTACTATGTTGATTACTTTACAAATAGCATCACCAATGAATAGTCATCCTTTTCTTAAGATTTTATTTATTTGTGAGAGAGAGAGCATGAGCGGGGTAGAGGGAGTAAGGGTAGAGGGAGAAGCAAATTCCCCGCCGAGCAGGGAGCCTGACGCAGGACTCGATCCCAGGACCCTGAGATCATGACCTGAGCTGAAGGCAGATTCTTAACTGACTGAGCCACCCAGGTGCCCCCGAATGTTCATCTTTCATGAGTCCTGAATAAGGAATGGACTTCCTGTGGCAAAACAGGAGGATAAGAATATGAATGTTTTCATCACAAAAGCAGTATGTGCAAATAAAATCAGGCTTGTGGAGAGTAATTTTAAGAATAGTTTCTATCCTCCTTTTTGAAAAAAAAATTTTTTCTGGCCCCTCCCTCCATCTCTCTGATCATACATTTCTCACTTAACTTCAGGCCACCTTCCTACAGATTTTCCCTGGACAAGGAATCTTTATTCCTGTTTCTGCCCAAATGCATTCTTGGGGAGTCTCTACCTACTTGCTGGGTCACTTGTGTTCTGGGCTTTGTGTTATTATTTTGTCATTTTTGCCCCATCTTCTCCCTCAGGTGGTAACTCTGGAGCACAGATTTCACCCAGTTAAAGTCATCACAAAAAAAATATATAATAAAAAATAAAAAAATAAAGTCATCGCACATACATATTTTTATTTTCACCTACAAATGTTAAAATATTTTATGATTTCCTCATTTGTGAAAAATTTGATATTCACCTCTAGAGGGCATTTTACTCGTTTTTATATTCATCCTAGAGAAGTTGGTCTGTGTGCCGAAAGAATGGCACTTGTGGCTGTTGAAGGACCAACGGGCATGTCACAAATGCAGCGGGTGGGAGAGAGGGGATCAGGTCCCTGGGGGTCAGAAGAGGGCAGGTGCATAGAGCAAGCAGCATGTGGACAGCTCCTAAACTGTCTCATAAATGGAGAGAATGGGATATTGAAAAATTGATAGTAATAAAAAAAATAACAGTGAATATTTGAACACAGTGAAATACAGATCGCTAAGTCAAAGTCCATTTATCTGTGGCTTCCCTTTCAGACCAAAGATTCTGTGTCACTGTGGTGTCCTGGCCAGAAAAAGCCTATAAGGTGGGGTTTGGAGAGCTTCCCGTTTGCGAACACACGGAGGTCTGGGGAGAGCGGTGTGCCTGGAGAGGGCATGCAAGCACTGCGTCCGTTCCCCACACCTTGCCCTGTGCTTTTCTTCCATCCGGCTATTCCTGAGTTAGAGCCTTTTATAATGAACCGGTAATCTAGTCTGGAAAATGTCTCTATGTAGTAAAAAGTACACAGTGATGAATTTTCTCCAGGGCAAATTGTTTCTTTTTATAGATAAAAGGCCTTTGAAAATCAAGAATGTGTAACACAATCAAATACTACAAACACTCTGGATAGTAGAATTGAAAACTAAACTTGAAACAGCTACAGTGACCTCTATTACTTTTTTAGACAAATAATTAAGCCTCCTCTTTGTTACCCGAACTGTATCTGTGATAGTAAATAAACACAAAAATCCCATTGGTTGAACAAAATAGATGTTAGTCTCTTGCATCCCCGGTCAAGGATGCTGTCTCCTGGCCACAAAGAAACTTTCTCCATTCTCCCCCTCTAGGTCTCTCTTCTTCTTCCTCCTCCTCCTTCCTCCTCCTCCTCCTTCCTCTTCTTCTTCTTCTTCTCCTTCAGATTTATTTGTTTGTTTGTTTTAGAGAGGGTGGGGGAGGGCCAGACGGAGAGAAAATCTCAAGGAGACCACCGCTGAGTGTGCAGCCCAGCTTGGGGCTCCATCGCAGGACCCTGAGATTATAACCTGAGCCCAAATCAAGAATGGCACGCTTAACCAACTGAGCCACCCAGCTGCCCCTCTAGGTCACTCCTTTGGAGGAAGAGAGAAAGAGGAAATCTCAGAGAGCTGGCTTCAAAAGGATACCAACAGTGACAACAATAATGCAAATACCAACAAGAGGAAACTGAACTGTCATCTTGCCATTTTAAGCACTTCATGTATATTAATTCACCCTTCCCTTGTGTCTATCCCAGGAGGTAGGTGCTGTTATTATCAGCATTTTTCAGTTATAGAAACTGGGGCACTTACATTGGGTAACTTACTAAGATCACATAGGTAATGACGGGGCCAAGATTTGAATCCTGGTGGCCTGGATCCACAGTCTGTTCTCCTAGTCACTATGCAAATGGTGGCCACTCCAGGGAACACTTGGTGCAGGTCAGGCCCCGTCCCCAGGGGCTCCGGGCCTCTCGGGCAGTGAGGTGGGAGGAGGTTCAGGTTATGTCTAATATATTTTCACCCTTTATTGTCATTTTATTTCTGTCTGTGCACCTATTAATCTACCCTGCACCATTTGACATGCTATTGAAATATCTCTGCATTCCTCCACCGAGGCTTCTTCATAAGCTCTTTTAGGCTTTTAATTTACTGAGAGATGATAGCTGCTATTATTTTAGTGAGGACACTGGAGTCTGCATTTACGAGGGAGCCAGAGCTGCGGCTTTCTCTACCGTGCTGTGTCCCGCAGGCTTTGCGATCCAGGCTACACGGCTTCAGTCAAAGAAATTGGGAGGTTTCCTTCTTCCTCCGGGTCTGGGACGTATCACACAGCACAGCACGGTCTGGGACTTGAGCATAAGTAGAAATACTTGGCTGGGCCAGTTAGACATGAGGTATGTGGCAGATCTCTGGCTTTCAGTGATATTTCTATATTATCTATCCATCATTTTTATATTTTCTCTACTCAATTTTAGTTAATGTCTATATCCTCACTCTATTCTAGTAATCCTTTTTTTTTTTTTTTAGATTTCTTTAGACTGAGTTCCTCTGTCTTTTGGGCAAATAAATCATTTGAATTTTTTGTTTAATCATTGATTGAAAGGGATTTTAACTCTCTCTGTTGCAGGTTTTGTCTTCACAAGAAAAATTTTAAAATACCCATCTGTCATATTAATTGCTGGTTTTATCTGAATTGTATGCACAGCTTGCAACCTAGATTTCCTAACTGAAATAAGAATTGGTTGAATGAGCATTTTTTAATTTGCAAGCGGTCTGCTTTTGTGGTTCATCCATTTGTCGTTCTGCTCTATTTCTCCCGTAGCTGACATGGCATGTGGCCTCTTATCGTTCCACTCAGGAAATAATAAGGGCTTCTCGTGGCCCGGGGGAACGTGGCAAACTACCTGCAGCCTCCTGAGGACAGAGCTGTGACAATGCAGATCCACGATCCGGACCACAGACTGGTGTTTCTGTTCACCAGGTCAGTAAGGACGGTTATCTGGGATCCTCGTTTCCCAAAGGAAGGAAGGAGTTAAATCAATGGAACTAAGTGAGGACAAGGAATTGAATGTGTATTAGTTAGCGTTCTCCAGAGAAACAACTGACCGCCGATACCTACATCTCTATGTAATCTTCCTCTAGAGAGAGATTTATTAGAAACTGGCTTACACAGTTATGACCCAGGCAGGAGAAGACCAATGTCCCAGCTCAAAGACAGGGGGTGAGAAAGAGGGACTTCTCCCTTACTCAGCCTTTTCGTTCTGGCTCAACCACTTGGATGAGGCCCATCAGCTTGGGGCCGGGGGGTTGCAATCTGCTTTACTGAGGACCAATTCAAATGTTAGTCTTATCCAGAAACATTCTCATAGGCCCAGAACGAAGTTTCACCAAATTGGGCACCTTGTGGCCCAGTGAAGCCAACACAAAAAAATTAACCATCACAGCATATTCTGCAAGAGTGAATGAAGCTTCTGGGTCATGGGGAAATGATACCAAATCAGGTCATGGAGGAAGAAAAGAGAGATTCCCATCTAGTAGGCTGTGCGAGTGGGTTTGAGCACCTTGTAAGTGCTTTGAAATTTCATGGAGACTTTTATGCACATTTTCTGTCTTCTAATCCTCGTGGCATCATTGATAATACCTTCAAATCCAGCTTCTAGTTAATTAATTCTTCCATATCTGCTTAGCCCTCTAGCTGAGTTTATAATATTAGTTATTTCATTTGTCAATTCTAGAAGTTTCACTTGGGTTCCTTTCAAATGTATGGACTTTTTGGGTAATCTTTCATCTTGATGTCAATACATTCTTTTGAAAATATACAGATTTTGTCATTTGCAGTGTGTGGTCTTTGCAAGCTTTTCTTCTCCTTCTCCCTTCCCTTCCCCCCACTCCCCTCCTGGCCCCCTACCCCTTCCTCCTCTCCCACTTTCTTCTTTGGTTCGCATTCTTTACGTGTTGTGTGGGCTTTGATTATTTCCTCAGAAGTTTTTCAGTCGGAATATATTAATGCCTGGCTTTAAAGCACATTCCTGTAGAATAAATTTCATAGGTATTCCTCTAGGTACCTCCAACCTGAACACATGTAACTCACATTTTGACTTAGGTTTTTCAGTCCACACAGGCAATGTGAATTTCAGGCTTTGAAAATTAATAAAGGGAATTCATAAATAAAATAAATTGAAATTAATATTATAAAGGCCTAATTGTTCCTGTTAAAAATAACCATGCTTTGGGAGAGAAATGGTTTCACAGGGCATTTAAGGCGATGACCTTAAGCATCACATCTGGCAACCTGGAGAGCTTATCTACTAGAAAAGAGCTCTGGAAACAATCTCTTCAACCGCTTTGGAAAGGCCCATATCAGGTCTTGCTAACCAACCCTGTGCTGCCAAACTCCAGGGAATAGGCTCTTGGAGTCACATGGCACATTTAAGGAAAGCTCCAAATTCTGTGGGGAACTGCACATCATGAGGGGACCTAAAAGTACAGATTTCCCAGCACGGAAGTGGATGGCATCTCAAGAGACAGCTTTGCCACGATGCCCGGACTAGGCCCGTGTACTTTTTCTCACCATTGCTTCCTTTCTCCTTCATGGAAAGATAATGTTCCTGCCCACATTTACCAAACCCTTGCCGAAGGGGGAGACAGTTTTTGATTATGGCCTTTCCAAAATAGCCTCCTCATAATCCCAGGACTAATCAATCTTTTCACTTGCTTTTGCTGGAGGGTAGAAGTTTCTGAATCCATAAAAGTCTTTCTTTCATCAGAACCACATACGGACTCTGGATTCTTAGCCTCATTCATGGTCTCTGCTTTGCACACTTACAGGCTGTATTATTGGATAACATTGGTTTGCAAACAGTTCTTTGAGATAACAATACAATTTTAAAACAGCTCTGACATCTTGCTGTTTTGCAAAAACTTTTCCACCTGTTGTATCATGTCCATACCTGCACTGCATCTTCCCAAAGGCACTTGGTTAATTCTTTGACGGGGTGCTTGCGGGACCCACTATTCTGTTTTCATGGCTGTTTGAAGCAGGGACTCCAGGAGGGATGCGTGACTCCATCCAGGTCGGCCTCCACAGGGAGAACTGTTCTCTCCTAAGTCACAGTGCGTGCCAGTAAATATTCTCAGTTGGCTACTTTCCGACCTAGGGTCCTGATTTAGAACCACAATACAATTTGGAATTGTCATGTGACTTTTAATTTTTCTCAAAGATTTTATTTATTTATTTATTTATTTATTTATTTATTTGAAAGAGAGAGAGAGAGAGAGAGCGAGCACAAGCAGGGGGAGCGGCAGTCAGAGGGAGAGGGAGAAGCAGACTCTTCTGCTGAGCAGGGAACCCGATGTGGGGCTTGATCTGATCCCAGGACCCCAGGATCATGACCTGAGCTGAAGGCACGTGCTTAACAGACTGAGCCACCCACAGGTCCTGATTTCCTTTATTTTAGAGAGAGCTCTCATGTGGGCGGATGGAGGGGGAGGAAGAGGGAGAAAGAATCTCGAGATAAACAAAGATCACCCACGGAGAACAGGAACTACTTACTGACAGCAAGAGAGTGAGTCAGGGGGGCACCTCCTCACCCTGCATTTGGCAGAGACTCAAGTCAAAGGCAGGCAGAGAAGTGGAAAAGCTTTTGGGTGGTGAAAGGGAAAGGTCCGATGAGAGGTTGTTGGGGTGGGGGAGCAGGACGGGAGCGGACAGAAGAGGGGTGCTCTGTGTCACAGACCATGTCTGAGGAGCATATCTGTTCCCCCTCTTGGTCTCCAGTTCCCGGGGTGGGGTGTGCTAAGTTGGGAGCAAAAATAAGAAAAGCTATCCGGGGCCAATCGCTGCAGAGATGTGGGTTTGGCTTTCCAGGAGGGCTGCTGCAGAGGTCGTGGGTCAGGCCCTCCCTGGGTTCTTGGCAGATTTAGAAAGTTCCATAGCCTGGAATCCCTCTCCTTAGTTGTCTTCAGGCAACTGAATATCCATTTTCTATGGATAGAGACACTGTATTCCATAACAACTATGATTAGTAATGTACATAATAATTACAATAATGATCAATACCATCAATAATAATTATAATCATTTACATATTAATATGTATAAAATTACATAACTTACATATCACATTTATAGGATGTATGTAACTATACATATTTATAATTATGATAATATATTTATAAGCAACAAACTAAATTAATAAAGTAATAAAATAATACATTAACAAAGTATTAAATGATCAAATTTTTATGATAAAAATGATTGGCTCACTGGCAGCCAGAGAGCTCCTTTTCCTCCCTTATTCTAAGTTACTCCCAACGCTTTAGGCTGCCAGGTGTCTGACTCCAGATAACTGAGGCGTTTCTGGACACGG
>LNAC01000792.1:649379-673808 GCA_002007465.1 Ailurus styani | reverse complement strand
AAAGACTTCTTCCTTAGTGAGCACGTCCTCCCTAGTGACAAAGCAAATGAGAGACAATCGGTACCTTTGTGGGATGTAAAAGCACTAGTTAAGATAGTGAAAGCTTTTTATTTCCATCCAAGGAGAATGCTTCCATCTTCCTCGGAGGCTAAGAGGGATGAGTGTGCAGCTAACATCAAGTGTGGGCTCATGTTTTCACACACTCTCCTTCCTTCCCCATTTCCCTGAACAGAGGGTTTGTACCTACGAAAGGCACAAAGTCTCACCAGCATCCTCATACCCTATATTTAACAAGCTCAAAGGCCAGCTGTTAATTCAAGTATTTGCTGGATAGAAAACAAAGGAAAAAAGGAAATATCCTCTACCCGAAGAAGCTTCTCAGCCAGCCTTTCCAAGTTTTCAAGCCTCATTGAGAAGATATGTGTTATGCTAGAACATGGCAGAGTTGAACCCACCTTGACCAACTGGATAAAGAGTCAGGAGATTATGACAGCACAAAGGATATTCTAGAGATGCATGTTTGAGGGCACAGTTCCAGAACTCTCTGGGAGAAGCTGAGGTTAGGATTCCTACCCAGAGTTTTCCGATCTGTGGTCCTGTAGTCAATTTAGAGAGTTGTGATCAGAATTATTTTAATCAAACACATGTTGGAGTGGATAAGAATAAACTATGTTTCATAAAACTTTGTTTCAGTTGAGTGTGTGTGTGTGTCTGTATCCTGGCTCATATATAAAATCTATTCCATAAATAAATAAATAAATAAATAAATAAATAAATAAATAAATAAAATCTATTCCAACTGTGGGTCTCAGGCAAAAGGCATGCCATTCTCCACCACAGACATCCAGTTCTTTTCTTTGAAGAGTAAAACAGCATTAAAGGCATAAGATCTACAAGAGGATGTAAATAAGGGAATTGGTTTTCCCAGGGAAGAGGTGGGGGAAGGGTAACCTTGCATTTCTAGTAGTTACTTAAAGAGCTGGAGGGTAGGTAAGCTTCAATCACAAGGAAAGCCACAATTAGCTTATCTCCCTGATAAGTCAGGCACTTCCCTCAGAGAATCCACGCTTTAACACCTTTGGTGAACTGGAGTTAAAAAAAACTAAGGACATCTTTTTTTTTCTTTTTTTTTTTTCTTTCTTTATGTTTCTTGATTATATCTTTCTCTTCTGGTTTGCCTTAGATCCAAGAATAGCAGAAAATGTATTTTGTTTTGTTTGTTTGGTTGGTTGTTTTTTTTAAAGATTTTATTTATTTGTTTGACAGAGAGAGAGAGCAGGAGAGCACAAACAAGGAGAGCAGCAGGCAGAGCTAGAGGGAGAAGCAGACTCCCCACTGAGCAAGGAACCAATGTGGGGCTCTATCTGAGGACCCTGGGATCATGGCCTGGCCGAAGACAGTCACTCAACGAAGTGAGCCACCCAGGCACCCCAAGAAAATGTATTTTGCAGGTATGTTTTTTAGCACCTATGGTATTCCCAGGCCAGACATTCAAATCGTGGCTCTGCTACTTACGAGCTATGTAATCCAGCACAGGTGGCTAACTTCTCTCTGCCTCCATTCCCACTGTAAGTGGAGATAACTATGCTATAGAGATCAAATAAGAGTATATGAAATATATTTAAATATATGAAAAAAAGAACTAGAAGCACCCTTGATTATTACCCATCCTGGCACTGCCCTAGCGGTGAAATGTCCCTCACTGGTCTAATGGAGTTGTATTCCATTAGGGAAATAGGAAGATGTGCTCTTAGCCAACATATTTTGGGCAGCATGGTGATATAAGGGGAAGAATATGGCTTCCAGAGCTAGACTGGGGCTTGAACTCTCAGCCTACTCATTTCCTCACCAAGTGACCTTGTAATTTAATTAACATCTCTAAAATGAGTACCTAAACTAACATTAACTCTCTCTAAAATGAGTATCTAATACTCACTAAGTGGGAGACAATGGACTGACTTGTTCATTTTCTCCTTTACCCTTTATAACAATTTCCCAGGAAGACGAATAGTAATCCTAGTTCCAGGGCCCCTCACTGTGCTTTCCAGAAGTTCTTGGTGATTACTTCCAAGTCAATTTGCAATACAAGGCAAAGGATGCCTGTATAATAAACTATATTCCAGATCCAAAGAAC
The DNA here is from genome assembly GCA_002007465.1 of Ailurus styani. Lineage (NCBI taxonomy): Eukaryota > Metazoa > Chordata > Mammalia > Carnivora > Ailuridae > Ailurus > Ailurus styani. Next base: position 671,674 of record LNAC01000792.1, on the reverse strand, counting down.
AAATAGTCATTCCCATAGGAATTGCCTTATTCTCATGGGATGTTTTTCTTAATAAAATGATTTTAAAAGGCTAAAAATAAAGATTTTAAAGAGTTATAATTCTCTTTACTAAACAAAGCATATGAGAAAAGGGGAGAAAAGAGAAAGAAAGATAAACCAAGAAACAGACCCTTAACTAGAGAGAACTAATGCGGCCGGAGGGACTTGGGGACATTGGTGATGGGATTAAGGAGGGTATTTGTCGAGAGCACCAGGTGTTGTATGGAATGTGTAGACTCTCTATATTGTACATCTGAGACTAATAGAACACTGTATGTTAACTAACTGGAATTTAAATAAAAACTTAATTTTTAAAAAGGGTCAGAATTCCCTTCTTACTACAACTATTTTTTTAAAGATTTTTAAAATTTATTTATTTGACAGAAAGGGATTATAAGTAGGCAGAGAGGCAGGCAGAGAGAGAGGAGGAAGCAGACTCCCTGTTGAGCAGAGAGCCCAATGCAGGGCTCAATCCCAGGACCCTGAGATCATGACCTGAGCTGAAGGCAGAGGCTTTAACCCACTGAGCCACCCAGGTGCCCCTACTACAGCTATTTTTACTGTTAACTATTACCTTGCAGTCTTTGTCTACCTGCAGATGTGGTTTCTCCTAGTTTCTGTCACAGAATAAACTATTCACACTCTGCTTTCCTATGGGACATTATTCATTTACCAGCAGAGTCCTCACATTGTCCCATAAAGTAGCTCCAGAATTGACCACCTTATACAAGTTTTATAACATTGGATATGAATATTATATTCAAGTTTATGCTACAACAAGCCTCTTTATGAGCATAGTTTTTTTTCTTTCTCATTTTTCTCTTTGTAGATTATATTCTTTGGAAAAATTACAAAGGCTTTGATGTTCTATATTTGTAATGCATTCCCCCTTAAAAATGAGAATGGCCCTTTGTTAACAAATCATAGATTCTTCATCTACTGCAGCCAAGAATTTGATCTGGGAGATGATTTCATACTTGGAAAAATTGGGGTATAAGCACATTCAGACCAAAAATTAGGGTATAAGCACACCAGCCCTTAGAATCTACTCATGCAAGGCACCCATCTCATTTAAATGACCAGGGAAAGAAATGCTGTATGTCTCAGCAGTAGAGTGCATGAAAATTCACCCAGCCTTTCAAGAGACAAAAATCAATCACCCTGGGCTTACTGGGAGTCTAGCACAGAAGGAAAGACATGGGGGAGGGAGAACAGGAAGAGAGGACAAATAATCTGTTACACATACATTGTGTGCAGCAAAAGCAAATTGAAAGGGAGCTCAGCGTGCTTGAAGAGGTAGGATGTAAACCTGTCCTAAATGGGCATTATGTCCTATCGAAGTCTATTGTCTCATGGAGCCCAGGCCTAACAATGTCCCATTGTGGCAAATGCAAAGACAAGCTGGTTAAATCCCAGTTTTCCCTTCATTTTCAGTCTCCAGGACTGTATCCCTGAGGACCGTACTGCTCTCCCTGCCTGGGATGCCACCCTGCTAGCGTGTAAGTAAGGATGGTTTACAGGCTCTTTGATCTGATTTGAGGATGCTAAAAATCTTTGGACCTTGCTCTGATTTTTATTAAACGTAAAGACTGTAGCACATATTTCTGGAGAGATGACATGGGAAAAACTATGGCTGGAATTGCCAATTTAGGACCCACGGCTTATCCGCAGAGCCACCTTTGGAATTATTAAGAATGTTTCACACAGATGGAAGATGCTTTGACGAGTCTTTTGCAAATTAGTGAATGATTTAATATTTTCATTTTAAAAGGACTTTAAAGACCAGCCTCAATTTCAAGAAACTGTTTTGCTTTAAAGAAGCCTAGAATGGGTGTTATTGCTAAGTGGATTTTAAAATCCCAGGACTAAATCAACAACTGTGTAACTACCAAGTGGTCTCGCTGCAGACAAATTTCTGGGTCGTGTGACATCTTTGTAGTGCCATGAACTGCAGAAGGACAGGAGAACCAGCCACCTGGGAATGGTTAATCAGGCGCTGGGATCAAGGAAAATTGTCTGGAAATCATCTACCTCATATCTCACCTCCTAGACGGAGAAGGATGCGCCTTCTTACATTGGTTGTTGATGGTTTCCAGAGAGAAGCAAAGAAATGAAAACCCAGATATTTCCAAGAAGGGAAATGGTGTCATTGCCAGTGTGTTCTGTGGTTGTGCCCTCCACTCTTTCCTCCCTACTCGAGTCAGAGGATCTTGGTATGGACTGACCTTGGCACAAGACCCAAGCCAAGATTGCCTGCTGGACTCGAGACTTCACAGAAAGAAGAGTCTTGGATCTTGGGGTCTCCTGGGCTGATTCCTTTGAAAAGGGGTGAGTTGCAGAACTGTATTTCTATACCAGGTCAGGAAGCCTGTAAAGTGTAATTGGAAGAAAAGCATCCCAGCCCTGACACTCTCCTTTCTTGGGTGACCGTGGACTAACTGCTCAACCTCTCTGTTATATCCCTTCCTCCATCTATAGTATGAGGATGTAGCTGTCCTATTATCTTCACTAGGATATTGTTGAGGAGCAAAGAAACAGCGCAGGTGAAAGTGCTATATACAAGTAAGTTATTTGTATTTTGTATTGATAACAAACATTTAGGGATGGTCCTTGAGCTTGCATTCATGGCACACTTCTTCCAGAATCTATTAGTGACAGGTGGACCTCTCCTTAACAACCTTCCTTTTATACACTGACTAGTTGAGAGTTGAGAACTGCTTTCCACACTTGCTGAAGTTGTATTTCTTCCTTTCCTCTGGGGGAGTTGGGGTCTTGGGAGACCTACTCAGATCTAGTGGGAGCCCATTAGGACTCAGCTCTGTGGAAAAGGTGGAAATAGGCAAAGGGAGGTGAAGTACAAACCATAATACATATTTCTCCTACTAGAACTATTTGATCAAATCTAATTTTTTTTTTTTTTGGTGAAAAAATTTGTATTTAGATTTAGCTGGCTGGGCTCAGTTTCTCTGTTAGATGATCCCAATTTTGGTGGCAACATCCAAAGCATCATAGTCAGGGGCCAGTCAAACATATGCCTTCTCTCCATCATGCCTGATCAGGGTGTTGACCTTGGCCACCTCAATATCATAGAGCTTTTTCACAGCCTGTTTGATCTGGTGCTTGTTGGCCTGGACATCCACAGTGAACACAAGTGTGTTGTTTTCTTCTATTTTCTTTATGGTTGACTCAGTGGTCAGGAGAAATCTTGATGATGGCACAGTGGTGAAGCTTGTTTCTCCCGGGGGCTTTCTTTCAAGGATATTTGGGCTGGCTTCGGAGACGCAGTGTCTCGGAGTGTCAGAAGGTAGGTGACGTGTGGATTTTCTCTTTTCTCTGACTGTGGATGCCTTTCAGCATTACTTTCTTGGCTTTCAAACCCTTTGCTTTGGCTTCAGCTTTGGGAGGGGCAGGGCCTTCCTCTTCACCTTCAGTGCCATCTTTGTGAAAGGGATTTCTGATCAAACCTAATTTGGATGAACAAGACTTAGGTGACATGTTCTAAATTGTATTATGATCTTCTTAACTTAAAATGTCTCTTTTTTATGTGTCTAATACAATACATATTTATAAGATCCTCTGGGTCTCAATTCTTTAGATCTATACCCAATACCCTTATTCATTAAAGTGCTATCCTTTTTCCTCTCTGATTGTAAACAAATAGAAATATGTATGCTATCTAGGTAAACACTGCATCCCCTTCACCAGCCTCAGTGAATACTTAGGTAGTATGGGTGACTGAATGTCACATGGAAACTTCATCATGATATACTAAAAAATAATAAGGTAAGCTATAATCCTTCCATATGACTCATACAAGCTCTGTTTCCCCATCTGAGAAATGAGGACTTTGGATTAGATGATACCATCCAGTTCAAAAATTGAGTAAACAATATCCTCTCACTAGGGGGTTTTCTCTTCTCCTTCTGCCCCACCCACTCTTTCCTCCTCCTCCACCCCAGAGCTTAGTAAATAGTCAACCCATCCATAGGGTCAGTGAGTGGAGGGAGGGAGAAGTCCTCATGGATTCCTCTGGTCTACTCAACCCTTGCCCACTTCTCCAATATTCATCAATGGGAAAACCCAAGATTTCTCTGAGTGGATTTAATTCAGGTCAGCAATTATATGGGAACTGACTCATAAAACAAAATCTGTGCTAGGCTCTGGCAATGCAAGATAAGTGAGTGCCTGTCTTTTAAGGGTCTTTCCATCTCCATGGGGGAGAAAGTCAGAGAAACAGAACTGTAACATAATGAAGTCAGGGCTCTGCAAGCATGTGCTCATGTAGGGAGGAGAACAGAGGGGCACCCGTGAACCTATAGCCCGTCTGGAGGGTCGCACATCCACAGACAGATCTCACAGTAATGTGGGTTCAGATTTGTGTGATTTCATAGCTAGCTTACACCAAATGGAGTAAACTGTAAAGCGCTGGAATTCCAAGGACTATTGAGCTACTTTCTCAACCTTCTAATATAATCAGATTTCTTTCTATTGGAGGTGAGAGACCAGTGGTGGGAGATCCAGGTCTTCATTAACCTTCACACAATAGGCCTGATAAAGACCCCTCTTCAAACAATGTCTTGGCAATCACTTTATCAGATGTAATTACATTTTCTAATCTTACAGTGACTTCCTTGCAGGTACTAAGGGACTCAGGTGAAGGATCTTCCCAAAGGTTATCTGTTTAGGTTCTGTCCAGTTTAAGGCTGTAGTTCTAAGCTTTATTAAGTATTGTCTTGCTCTACAGGTGGTGTCCCAGCAGAGCAATCCTCTAAACCCGGACAGATTGACCCTCAGTGCAAGGGGCCATCTAATCAACGTCTATCTCTGAACAATGTCATCTGTGCACCACCCATGCCCCTCCTTTTTGCTTGTGGAGCCTGTGACTGATTCACCTCAAAGGCATTTGGTGAGATTCAGACAGAGGAGGTACCTGGTTTGTTTAGAGTGATCACCTGAGCTATTTTCACCTCACAGGTGAGGTCTGGATTATACGCGAAGCTCATGGCTGCTAGACCCAAATATTTCACATACTAGGAAGAAGCTGTGAGTGTGGATGATGTGATTAGAGACAAGTGGCATTAAGACCTACCCCGGTGTGAGATTGTGTTAAAAAAAAAAAAAAAAAGACCAAAAAAATACCACAACAGGTACATGAGTGGCCCAGTTTGGTTATATGCTTGGTCATCACCCAGCACTTCCTAATCGTAAATTGATTAAAGAGTAGAGCTGGGGTGAGAGGCGGAGGAGGAAATAACATTTAATATCTTAAAGTTACCCAATTCTTCCTTTTGGTGAATTCCTTTCCTTTGTGGAAATATTTTTCCTGGTAGTTTTGATGTTGTCCAGCTCTGCCCATGCTGCTGCTGCTTAGTACTGATTTCATTACCAGCCCCCTTACCTGCTCCATAAACAATAAAGAGACAGTGCTCTCCACCATATGTAAACCTACAAGGTGAAAAAGCTCACTCTTTCTTTTTTCAAATAAGAATTTAGGATATCCATTTGGTTCAGTCCTATGAACTTGCAGACCCATTCTTTGGATGTAACTGTGAAATACCTCCATCCCTAACATGTAGATTCCTCTCCTTACACTCTCAGTCCTCATGCTTTGCCTCTGCAAGTTACACCCAAGTTCAGGGAGCAACTGCAGAACAGCAAAGGCATCTGGATGAAAACGTTCTCCTGTATTTTTATTGCAAACTTGTCCTTTCAGAAGTGATGCATGTTTCTGATATCCAGTTAATTTAAGTACTGTAAGATGGAAATGGCAAGATGGGATAAATTAGCACCTGCTGTGATGTGATCAGGGAAGTCAGGCTCGGATGCAGTTTGGAAACCTGGTGTCCTGTGAAAACCCGAAAATCTCATCACAGCTCTGCTGCTATGCCAGCTCTGAGATTCTGAGTCACTGGACCACCCTGCAGCTTGAAATTTACCCTTTTAATTTTTTTTTAAAAAGAGAGAGCGCATGAGCCAGGGGTTGGGGCAGAAGCAGAGGGAGAAGCAGACTCCCACTGAGCAGGGAGCCTGCCTCAGGGCTCAGTCCCAGGACCCTGAGATCATGACATGAGCCGAAGGCAGACACTTAACCCACTGAGCCACCCAGGCATCCCTGAAATTTACCTTTTAATGAGGGAATGGGACCTGTGATGTCACTTCTAGGTCTAAAATGCTAAATCTTCTGAAGGTTGTATTGATCAAACACAGAAGGTCCGTAGTCACACGGGCACCTAAACTTGAACAGGGTGCCTTTTTTTCTCGTGCCATCTTTAACTCATTGGAGCTGTTTAACCTGTTTAAAGAGAGTGCTGCTATTAATGCCAAGATGAAGACTGTCAGCAAAAAACTAAATCTGGGGACCCTGGGTGGTATTTTCAGTTAAACATTCAGTCTCAGTCTCTGCTTTGGTTGTGATCTCAGGGTCCCAGGATTGAGCACTGAGTGGGGCTCCATGCTCAGCGCAGAGTTTGCTAAAGTTTCTTTCTTTCTCCCTCTGCCTCTGCCCCTCCTCACACCACTCATTCATTTTCTCTCTCTCATATAAATAAATCTTTAAAAAAAGAAAAAAGATAAAAATTAAATCTTAAACACCTTTTTATTTTTTTTTAATTTTTATTGTGTTATGTTAGTCACCATAAAATACATCATTAGTTTTTGATGCAGTGTTTCAAGATTCATTGTTTATGTACAACACCCAGTGCTCCCTGCAATATGTGCCCTCCTTAATACCCACCACCAGGCTCACCCATCCCCCTCCTCCTCCCCCTCTAAAACCCTCAGTTTGATTCTCAGAGTCCACAGTCTCTCATGGTTCATCCCCCCCTCTGATTTCCCCCAATTCACTTTTCCTTTCCTTTTCCTAATGTCCTCTATGTTACTCCTTATGTTCCATAAATAAGTGAATTGCACTACTGGGTGTTTACCCCAAAGATACAGATGTAGTGAAAAGAAGGGCCATATGTACCCCAATGTTCATAGCAGCAATGTCCACAATAGACTAATTGTGGAAAGAGCCAAGATGCCTTTCAACAGATGAATGGACAAAGAAGATATGGTCCATATATACAGTAGAATGTTACTCAGCCATCAGAAAGGATGAATACCCAACTTTTGCATCAACATGGATGGGACTGGAGGAGATTATGCTGAGTGAAATAAGTCAAGCAGAGAAAGGCAACCAACCACTTTTTTTAAAGTTACATGTATTAAATTAACATTTACTACCAAGTGCCAGGTAAGTTCTTCACAAGGAATTGTTGTGTTATACCTCACACCAACCTCTGGCTATTATCATATCCATATTTGAAATGAGGAAACTGGAGAACAGAGAGGATGGGAATGAACTTACGGTCACACACTCGTAAATAGCAGAGCTGGGACTGAAATGAATCCAAGACTCAGGTTCTTTGCTATTGCTCTAAAATTCACAGCAATTTAAACGGTGTCTCCTCTGTGAACACTGGGGATTGCATATAGCACTCAGTGTGTTATAAGAGACTGGGGCTGGGACTGACCTAAAATTTTTCTTTTTTGACATAAACTGGGGTTTTTGTTTAAATTACCTGTATAGTTTTCCAAAGAAAAGTCTGTTAAGTTCTTGCACAAATCAGAAGAAGACAATGTCAAAGATGCTTGTGGGGATGGGCGCCTGGGTGGCTCAGTGGGTTAAAGCCTCTGCTTTCGGCTCAGGTCATGATCTCAGGGTCCTGGGATCGAGGCCTGCATCGGGCTCCCTGCTCAGTGGGGAGCCTGCTTCCCCCTCTCTCTCTCTCTGCCTGCCTCTCTGCCTCCTTGTGATCTCTCTCCCTCTGTGAAATAAATAAATAAAATCTTTAAAAAAAAAAAAAGATGCTTGTGGGGGAAGGAGAGTATGAAATATAACTAGATGGTTGAAGGCAATGATCAGTTTCAAGCTGCTTTAATCCACTGACTCTGTATCTGTTGTACAAGAAGAATGGGGAGATCAAAGCTAGTCTGTGTTCCTACATTTGGGGAGTGATCATTGTGATTGGTTAGTTCCCGAATACATGTTAGCAACCTCTGCCTGTCTCCACTCCTCCCACCCCCAAGAGCACCACAGACCCTGAAGCCTGAGCATTCTGCCTCTCTGTAATACATAGTGGGGTGGGTGGGGGTTGGGGGGCATTGAGTGTAAGCACACAAGCTGTACAAAGAATTCATAGAGGACACAGAGGTTCAAGAATGGAATGGCCTCTAGGCTCTCCAAAGTATCTCATTTTCAATCTTACTTTGTATTAGAGAACATGGTCTGGAATCACAGCCAACCAGAACTAAAAGACAAAGGCCATTTTCCACGAGGGAGGGCCCTTCTCCACCTAATGTCTTTCCTCTCATATTCTTACAAAATGATGACTTGCTGGCCCTCTAAGTGTGGACTCTCCCTTGAATTTCCCGTTGGCTGCCTTGCCCCACAGCTAACACTGAACTCTCTGATAGCCTCCTCTTGTGAGTAAGCTGTGGACAAATTTCCAAAAGAAGTGGGTGGGAGAGGACTTTCAGGCCAAAGAAGCAAAGGCCAGGAGAGGAGCTCACATGCAAGGACCTGACCAACTCTGAGCAGAGGTTCTCCAAATTGGCTGCCCATCAGAATCATCTGGGTAGCTTAGGGAGGATCAAATGGTCACATTGCACCCCAGATTAATGAATAAGACCTGTAGGGTAAGGACACACACATCTGTGATCTTGTGTGTAGCCACATTTGAGAACCAGTATCCTGGAGTGCAAAGAGTGAGCCCAAAGAAAGGCCAGGGGTGAACCTGAGGGCTGGCACTGGAAAGTAGGTAGTGGAGGTAATTTGAGGGCTTTCATGAATTTTCTGCTTTTTAATGATGAAAGGAACATGGCCAAATGCTGTTGGTGGTGAATAAGGAATGGCAAGACAACAGTGAAGCAGGAAAGACAGTGAAAAGGCTGCTTCCACATTGTCTGGCCAGGCCTAATTCCAGATACAGTAAGACTCCAGAGCACTGAGAAGGTGGGGTTGAGATAGTAGAAGAAGTGATATGGGAAGAGTCAGGGAGTGGAGACAGCTACATGACCAAAGGGAATGAAGAATAAAGAGCGGCTCGTGACTATCCAAAGCGACCTCATTGACTCCCACTACTGTTTTTAGGATGTGCTAGTTGGGACATGCTTACAAGAGCAGCTTTTGGCCTCCTGAACTGTGCTGTCATGCTGGCCACAAGAGTCACTTGTTCCCCACAGGTAAATAGACAGACGCAGGAGAGCAGAAGTTACCATCTTCAGGTCAGTAGTGACCCACATCTACAACTTAGGGCCCCAAACAGGTTCCATCAGCCTCATGGAAGAATCTATCAAGTAACCATCTTCTCCAAAGCAAAAATCGGAACACATGAGCTGCCCATGAATTTGTATAACACTTCAAATATAGTCTCTGAGACATGATTTGGATACCAAAATATTGAAATTTCTGGGTCTTTTTAACTTTTTATATGATTATAAAGATAGAGTATTTAAAACAGGAGTATCCCAGAAAATCCTAGAGGTATAGTCTCCATAATCATATATCATATATATTACATACTTGATAAAAAAATCTTGAAAATATTCCCCCCAAAATGAGGATATTAGCACAGAAAGAGTAACAGGCTTTCTTATTCTTACAAATAAAATCAGAAGTAACACTCAGTGCGAAGTCACCCAACTTAATTCAGCTCTTCTCTGTGCTACCTCTGCCATGTTTTTAATTATTGATTCAACTTTACAAAGTGAAAATGAACATAAGTTTTCTAAAGTCTTTCATAACTCAAACTGATGCAAAGTTGTTTTGAGAGAGGAAAGAGGAACCAAGAAATAGTTTCCAGAAATGACAAAATAAAAAGAAAATACTTTTATTTATTATGTCTACAGAAAAGTAGTAATTTGAATTATGAAATAAAGCTATGAACTTTGTTTATTTATTTATTTGGAGCCCTATGACTCCAAATTTAACTAAGTATTTAGCATTCAATCCATTTGTAGATAAATTTCAGGGTACCAATAAATTATAGTGTCAAATAAAGACTGCTGAATGGAGCACTTGGTCCCAGCCTGATAGTGCCCTCACACTTCCTAGGAGACCCCAGCAGCCCCTTTTATCTGGCCCTCAGATGCTACTTCCATTTAATGAGTCATTGTAATAAATAAATGGTTTTTCCATCCTGCTACCCATTGGAACCACCTACAGAGATTTTTAAACACATCAATACCCCTAGAAATTTCCAAAACTGTTAAAATGGACTCTGGTAAATGGGTCCTTGGCCTCAATAGCTATAAAAGCTCCCCAACTAAGTCTAATGCATTTCCAGAGTTGAGAATTACTAGATGAGTGACATGATTTCTATGTTTTCTGTCATAAACTAGGTTCCTGGGGCACCAGCGTGGCTCAGTTGGTTGGGTGTCCGAATCTTGATTTTGCTCAAGTCATGATCTCAGGGTCATGGGTTAGAGCTCTACATCAGGCTCCACGCTCAGTGCAGAGTCTGCTTGTACCTGTCTCTGTTCTCCTCCCCCTGCTCACTCTCTCTTTCTCAAATAAATAAATAAAATATTTAGGGGGAAAAAAAAAACTAAGTTTCTATTTCATGGGGCACTTCTCCCTCAGACTCTCACTCCAAAAAGAAAATTCAGAATAGCCCAAGCGTCCTTTTGTTTTCAGGCGTGAAATACACACATGCAAAGACACCACACATAGAGAGGTCAAGACCAATATTTTAAAAGGGGAAATGCTTTCAGACTTTAAGTATGACCCTTAACATCATGATGGCTTGGTTTGTTTTAAAGAGAAATTCTAAATTATTTCTAAAAGGTATCTTGTGTTTTCAGGTGCCCTGTAATGTCTTCAGGTGTGCAAAAAGAAAATGAAAATTGGACAGAGCTTCTGGCCAGGGACAAGCACTGTGCCTTGAGGCCAGCACTCACGTGGGAAACTGGCTCTCTGTGGTGGTGGCGGTCTTGCTACTAACCTTTATGCCAGTGGACTGAGCAGTTTCTCTAAATACAATAGAACCTCTGCCACTTTGAAGATAAGCTCACACAGGCTGCTTAAAACAATAATTCTGTACTTTCTTTCCTGTTTCTAGATTTATTTTAAGTATTAGTATAAAATGTCAGAGCAGCTGATAGCAGCCAGATCAGTTTGTATAAAACTCGACTGCCTGTTTGTAGTATATTACAGCTATATTTGACACAGGAAAGCACTTAATCATGCATGCTATCAGCACACCACACCCAGCTTTGTGAGGACCCTTGGAGGCTATGAGATTTATCACTGTGAACTTGAACTGGATGGACAGGCCCTAATGGATAATGAGGGCTGCTTCTGAGAAATTGGGGCTAAAAGTGTACCATCCACAACGCAACTGCCAAGAGAAAGGTCAGGAATGTAAAGCCACCTCCCAGGAATGGCCTAGTGCATCCCAACTATGCCCTGACTTTTTGTCTCAAGCTGTTGCAATTTTGTGAGTATAAATCTGATGACATTATAAGAACCTCCCTATGCCCCATTTTGCCTTCAAAATTGCTTTTTGTAAGGGCCCACATTTTTCTCTTCACACTGATCAGTGGCACAGCTTACGTGGAAGAGGCTAGTACTTGCGGGTATTTGCCACCCTGGTAGGGGCTGGGTGGCGGTTTTTCCCTCCATTTTCCATGTTGAGCTGACCAAGGGGAGACCCTCCATGGGGAACCCCAATCCAGAAGTCCTGGCCCTATATCCTTCCTCTTAAATGTGAAGTGTTTGGGCCATGTGAACAGGTGTTTGCATCTCACTAGAAGCTAAGAAATCTGGATTCCACTCTTGGTTTCAACATTCTGTAGTGAATATGTGACCTTACCCAAATCATCTCTGACTTTTGTTTCTACCTCTGGGGATGACTGGGGATGTAGGCAATGAGGATACACCCAGAAGGAGATGCACAGCTCAGATGATTGGAATAGAATGAATAAGAAAGTACCATCATTTTTTCACTAAATATTAGTATTATTACATACCTGTTTGGAATTACACTCTATAACCAAACTGACTGGTCACAGTTCCACTCTTCCAAAGCACTTACTAAACTTCTCCTAGCCCCACTTACTTCATTTGTAAAATAGCAATGGTAGGATCCATAGATTTTTTTTTCTTTTTATTAGGGACATTTTCAAACATTTTTAAAAATTGTTTTAAGTATTTATTTGTTTATTATCTCTGACTAATTAGGGTAAACATTTTCTAATATCGCCACCATGCCATTGTCACACCTAGCAAAATTAACAATAAGTCTTTGTCCTCTAATATCTGTCATAGCCAATTTCCCTGATTGTCTCAAAAATGTATTTTTACAGTTGGTTTATTCACTCAGATGGCCAAAAGGTCCAAATGTTGAATGTGGTTACTATATATCTTAAGCCATTTGTGGAGGATTTTTTTGTGTGTGTGGAGGATTTTTTTTTAAGATTTATTTATTTTAAGGGCACCTGGGTGGCCCAATCAGTTAAATGTCTACCTTTGGCTCAAGTCAAATCTATTTATTTATTTTATTTATTTACTAGAGAGAGAGCACAAGCGCACACGCGCAAGGGGCAGGGCAGAAGGAAAGGGAGAAGAAAAGCAGACTCCCCACTGAGCCGAGGTGGGGTGTGACCTCATGACTTTCAGATCATGATGGAAGCGGAAATCAGGAGTTGGTTGTTCAACCCACTAAGCCACACAGGTGCTCCTTAAACCAGTTGTATTCTATAATAACAGTTCTCTCTCTCTTTAAATCACAACATTGTTTTGTTGGAGTAGCCCTATCATCTGCCCTGTAGAATGCTTCACATTCTGGATTAGATGGACTGTTTCCTTCTGGTGGTACTTAACTTTTAACCCCTCCATTTTCCCTATCTTACAGGTTTGATGGTAAGGATTCCATGAATTAATATTTGTAAAACATTTGGTGCTTGTATTAGTTTGTTAGGGCTGCTGTAACAAGTCTCACAAAGTGGGTAGATTAAACAAGAGAAATTTATCTTATCATATCACAGTTCTGGAGGACCGAAGTCCATAATCAACTGACTTGGTTTCGACTCACAAAGTCCATAATCAAATTGGTTCCTTCTGAGGGCCAGGAGGGAAGGACCTGCTCCAGTCCTCTCTTTGTTGTGTAGACGGCCATCCTCCCCCGTGTCTTCACAGCCTTTCCCTATATTTGTGTCTGCTTCTATGTCCAAATTTTCCCCTTCTGTAAAGACACCAGTCAAATTGGATTAGGAACTAACCTAATGACTTCATCTTAACTAATCACATCAACAGTGGCCCTATTTCCAAATAAGGTCACATTCTGAGATGTTGAGGGTTTCAACTTCAACGTACAAATTTTGTGGGGACACAATTCAACCCATAATAGCACAAAACCTGGCACATTGTAAAATTCCTATAAATGGGGAGCCTGGGTGGCTCAGTGGGTTAAAGCCGCTGCCTTCATCTCAGGTCATGATCCCAGGGTCCTGGGATCGAGGCCTACGTCGGGCTCTCTGCTCCGCAGGAAGCCTGCTTCCTCCTCTCTCCTCTCTCTCTGCCTGCCTCTCTGCCTGCTTGTAATCTCTCTCTCTGTGTCAAATGAATAAATAAAATCTTTAAAAAAAAATTTCTATAAATGTAGCTAAACTGTCAATAATTCAAGGTTTAATACATTATATTATTACTCACTTAAGGATTAAGTTAATACATGTAAAATACTGAACACAATACTTAGCACATAGTAAAATTTCTGTAAATATTAGCTATGAAATTGTTACCATATTAAATATTTAGCAATTTTTAAATACTAATTGATATATATGTTAGAATGTTATTTATTTAGTAGTTTGTTAATACCAATTTAAATTCATAAGACTCAATCAGAATGAGCCACAAGCCAAATAAATTTTAACAGGTAGAGGGACAGGAGCTGGGAGACCTAGAAGAAAAGATGCCCCCGTGGGCACCTAACCCGCTCCGAGCACAGATCGGGGAAGGTCCAGTCCTGGCTTTCCTACATTACCAACTACACGACTCTAGGAAAATCCCTTCTTCACACTAAGTTTTCCTTTTCTCTAAAATGATCAAACAGGAGATATTCTCCAAACCCCTTTTCAATTCTAAAATTCTTGGTTTGGGGCTCCTGGGTGGAGCAGTTGGTTAAGCAACTGACTTGGTTTCGACTCACATGTGACTTCAGGATCATGGGATAGAACCCCAAGTTGGGCTCCATGCTCAGTGCAGAGTCTGCTTAAGACTCTCTTTCCCTCTGCCTCTGCCCCTCACCCCTCTCTAAAATAAATTTTTAAATCTTAAAAAAATTAAAATTCTAGGTTCTATAAGGAAAAGGATGATGAAAAGCATAGCAGATAACTACCATTTATAATAGCAAGAAAGCTATCTTACAATATTAGTAGTATCAGAAAATTTTGCTAATTATATGGCAGTAAATCATTCTTAAAATGCACTAGAAAAAATTATTTTTTTTTAATTTCTTAATTTATTTGACACACAGAGAGAAAGATTACAAGTAGGCAGAGAGGCAGGCAGAGAGAGAGGGGAAAGCAGGCTCCCCACTGAGCAGGGAGCCCGATGCGGGGCTCAATGCCAGGACCCTGAGATACTGACCTGAGCTGAAGGCAGAGGCTTTTAACCCACTGAGCCACCCAGGCGCCCCCTAGAAAAAAATTATTTTAGCAAAAGTAGTCGAGTTGACATGTGTCAATCTTCTTTTATACCTCTATTTTTTTCACTTTAGTTTCTCCCTAGTTGTTTGTTGTGGGTTTGTTTGTTTGTTTGTTTGTTTGTTTTTCCTATTTCATGGACCATCTGTATTTGAAATTTTTTGGCTAACGGTGTTGTTTGTGGTTATTTCTTTCCTGGTTTTTAAGCCTCTAATCAAGTATTTTCTTTGTCTTTCTTTACCACTTTTTTTTTTTAATTTTATTTTTATTATTTGCCCAAGGGGTACAGGTCTGTGAATCATCAGGCTTACATCTTTCACAGCATTCACCAAAGCACAAACCATCCCCAATGTCCATAACCCATCCACCCTATCCCTACTCTTTACCACTTTTTTAATCACTAAGCTCTCTTTCCTGACTTTCTATTCCCCTCCCTCATACATTTTTTTTTCCTCTTACTCATTTCTTTCTTCTCTCATCTGGATGAAAGAGCCAAAGTTCTTTGGGTATAAAGATGGAATCAATTACAGCATCTCAATGAAATTTCATGCTGAAAAATCTCTGCTTACCTTTGTCAGACAAGAGCACTAACACAGAAATTTGCATGGCTGGAGAGGAAGATACAAGAGCTCAGCGTAGAGCCAGAGCTTTTCAGACCTTTACATTTGCCCAATCCTCTGCCTCACATCCAACAGAAAGTCTCTCATCGCCTGCTACAACATTTCTCCTCTGGGGGCAGATCTACTAGGAAGCTCAGCTAACAGGTGTATTAACTGCCCAACAACCTATTGGGAAGACTAGTGGATGGGTGCGATGAATTAGGAGCAGATCCTGCTGTGGGGGCCAGGAGAAAACACAGCTTTTCATGATGTTGAGCATTTTCAGAAGAGTGATATACCCTTTCAGATCATCAGAAATGCTTACTAATTGAGAAGAAAGCCTTGAGTCTACAGAAGGGTTTTAACATCTTTACACTGTCATTGCCATAATGAGAAGGGCTGAGAGGGCAGCCGCAGGGAGACATGGAGGGAGTGGGGGCAGTGAGTTTCCAGCAGTGGGAAGAGCAGGGCTGCCCAGACCAGGAGACCCGTATAGGGCACTGGGGACTTTGGGCCATTGCTGTGGCACCTTTGTCTCCTGTTCTCATCCATCCCCCAGGAAGCCTTTTGACCTTGATTTAGCTTCCCTGGTAGACTTCCTTCCTGGAAAAAACACAGCTCCCATTAGACAAAATTGTATGGCCTTTCTGTCTCGACCAATTTCATTTGCTTCGACAGTATAAGCCAGTGTGTCCCTAAAACCTGATTACCCTGGGTAAACTGAAAAACCAAGATCATATAACCAGAGCTTGGCAACTCTCCAGATAGAATGGGTAAAGGATGAGGAAAGAGTCAAAGATGGTATCAAATTTCTAATTCAGAGTTCTTAGAAGGATGATATACCACATAAAGAATAGGAAAATGTAGAATCTCTCGAAGTATTAATAATATCAAGCCTTCCCTCAGCACCAACCCTCTATGTTAATTTTTTGTGGTGGAAGTTCTATTGGAAGTGGTCCATAATTGCAGGGGCCATATTTCACTTCCATGTTCCTTTAGAAATATGGAAATAACAGAGTCCAAAGTTCCCAATTGTTTTTCTTTCATTTTTAAAGACAGAAATATATTTTTTGGCTCTGCCCCCCCCCACTTTCCTCTATGTCTCACTTGTCAGAGTTATGTCACCTGACCTTTCTTATATCAGTCACTAGCAACACAAATAATATTAACCTGATAGCTTGGACAGATCAAGATTCAACACTCTGGGGATGCCTGGTGGTTGGTTAAACTAACTCTTGATTTCGGCTCAAGTCATGATCTCAGGATCATGACATTGAGACCCACAGTGGGCTACCCATTCAGCTGGGAGTCTGCTTCTCTCCCTCTTCCTCTCCTTTCATCCCTTCCCCTGCTCTCTCTCTCTCTCTCAAAATAAATAAATAAAATCTTTAAAAATTTTTAAAAAGATTCAACACTCTGGACCTGGGGAAGGAACACTGGATGCCAGACATAGAAACAAAATCTAGGTTCTGTTATCAAAGAGGAAAAAGGAGGGGGAAGATGGCTGTTGGGTGAACTCTTGACAGTATTTACTGCAACATGCCTACTGCCCCTGGCACTTTTACTTGAAGCTGCTTAGACCCATCCCACGGATGTTTAGACAGATCTAACTCTGGACAATGAAATATCTGAGAGTATTCCACTCTTTTGCAAGAGAAAGAAAAGGCACCATTCCCCCACAACTGAAGACAGCTTTTGGGTAAATATATCTACTGCTCATCACAGCATCTATTTTGTGCCAAGTGCCATGTGCCAGGCACTTTGCTGAGCATTCTAAGCCTATTACCTCATTTAGCTCTGCAAAGTGAATGTCTTATCCCCATTTACACAAAGTAAAGAAAATAAAAACAAAACCTTTGCTTCAAGGAAGGTAACATACTTGCCAAAGTCACACAGTTAGTTGCAGACATGAGAGCCAGGCCAGTCTTAGGGTCAAAGCCCCTATGCTTCCAGTATACATCCCTACCACATAATTCCCAAAATAAGCACATGGAAACGGCAGCTGCTAGGGTCTCTGTGTGACAGTGGGTTGGGTGGAGGATAGTTTTTTGCCCTTCCACAGGTACTGTGCTGTTTCACAATATGAGACTAAGGGTAGAGGTACTGAGAAGTCCTACAGTTTGTGCAGGGGGAGCTGCTGGCTGTTTGAGGACCACCTGGGAAACCAGGAGTTAGAGTGGACAGGGCCTCCATCTCTTGCTGTCCAGGAAAGGTGAATGCTCAGCCTTGCTGATTGTAATGAGAGAAACAGGGCTGACTTGTAAAACTATCAGACATGTACACTAGAGAGTCAGATTATTTCATAAAACTTTGTTTTAGGAAATCTGGAATCCACTCTGTAGCCATCCAAATTACAAGTCAAGGCTAATGACACAGTTTGTGCTGCACTTCACAACAAAGTGTTTCCATGTACAGTATCTCTTCTGTTATCCCCCCTCGGATGATGAAACAGGTTATAAACCAGCGCTGTCCCAGGGAACTTTTCCTGACAATGGAAACATACCTGTCTGCCCAAACAGTAGCTACAAGCCACATGTAGCTGCTGAGCACATGAAATATGACAAGTGTGACTGAGGAAGTGAGTTTTTCAGTTTAAAGTAATTGTAGTTCAAGTTTAAAGACCCACATATGGCTAGTGGCTACTGAACTGAGCAGTGCAGTGGTAGGTGTTGAGTGACTTACGCAAGTTTGTTGCTTTAGTAAGTTCGACAACTCTATTTGTGGTAACATATTGCAAAAGGAATTCTTCCCGGCTCCTTAAGTTAATTATCAACCTGATTTAAGTGTTGGAAATTAAATTCTGTTGTGAAAACTTCTCAAGTATGAATTCGATAAGGGGAAGGGAACAAAAATAGTTGAAATGAACTTTCCCTTATGTCAGTTAGGTCTGAATTCATTGGGCAATGGGAGCATAATATATATTCCATCACCTGAGTGAAGTTTTCCAGTCAGGTTGTGGGTAGAAGAATGAGCTTCTGAACCCAATAGTGCAGGCAATTGCATAAGAAACCTATTCACTGAGGGGCACAGCCATAACTGTCCTTCACCTTCTGAGAGGAAAAAATAGAGTCCAAGTCTCTCTTGCAATTCACTCTGGCAATCACAAATTCCAGAAGGTTCTAGGCATCAAACAGAAATCATTATCTGACACTACTCCTGACTATCAACACCAGTTAGGCCCATTGAGGGGACATAGAGCAGGAGAAGGAGTACAGAAAAGGATGGGCTTTCATCTGTGAAATCTCATGCTTTAACAAAAAAAAAAAGGTGGGGGGGAGGGGTGCCTTGGGTGGCTCAGTCAGTTAAGCATCCAACTCTTGGTTTCAGCACAGGCCATGATCTCAAGTTCGTGGGATTAAACCCCAAGTTGGGCTCTGTGCTCAGTGTGGAGTATGCTTGAGATTCTCTCTCTCTCCCTCTCTCTTTCCCTCTACTCCTCCTCCCCACCTGTGCCCCTTCCCCACACCCCTAGTGCTCTCTCTCATGCTCTCCCTCTAAAAATAAATAAATAAATAAAACATTTTTAAGGGGAGTGAGAGAGGAATAAATAATTAGAGCAAGTTTCCCAGGAAAAATATTTCTTCCATTTTGAGGATGTAAACATAGTCCTCTATTAATTTAAACAAATACTTCATCCTGCAATATGACAAGGACCATTATCCTACTCTTTGTAAGGCCTTAGATACTGTGTCTTTATCTGGACTCTTTGCCTACTAAGGGATTTTGGAAATGGTTGAGAAAAATCTGCCAATGACAACATCCACACCTCCCCCTCAACCATGACCTTTAGGAGGCTCTGGTTGCCCTGTTGCGTGAAGTTGAGGGTTCTCAGAATGTACATTCCTATCTTAACAGCGTGCCTTCAGATAGGTCCCTTCCTTCCTGAACAGATAGAAGTGTAGTTTAGCTGGGCAGGTGACCCTTACCTCCACCCCAGATTTAGTCAGAAACTTCATTTCATCACCATTATTAATAGCTGGGTGTGCTAATGTTTCCTGAGCATGATAAGAACCACACAGACTCAGAAGGAAACAAATCCATGACTCGGCACTTTTCCCTCCTATTCAGCTACATCAGAAAGGTTCCTGCTGGACCTGGAGATATCTGTGGGGCCCTGGACTCTTGGCCAATGTCTGCTTGAAGATCTAACATTGTGTGATAAGGATGTGCAGACACTAAAATTCAGAAAAATAGTAGACAGTCTCCGTGTAATGCTACTTTCTCCCCCTCTGGCTACCTAAAGGTGATGAGCAGAACTGCTTAACTTCATTACAGTGCCAGTTTCCGTTTCCTCAATTCCAGTTGGTTTGCCAAAGGGATGGAACCTAATGTTTATACTGTGAATTGTGTACAAGGTGTGTGTGTATCTCAGATTACCCTCTTTTTCTCCATGTGAGATAAGAAATATTCACCTATTTTAAAGATGGGGAGGTTGTGTTTCAGAGAGGTCAATAATTAGCCCAAGATCACACAACTAATTAGAAAAAAAGCCAAAATTCAAACCCTGAATTTTAGTGCCAAATGAATTCTAGTGCCAAACTGCCACCCAGGCAGCATGTGTGCTTGGAAGCAGGGCACCCGCTGTTACAGACTGAGCTGTGTCCTCCAAGACTTACATGTTGAAGTCCTAACTCCTAAAGTGAGTGTATTTGGAGAGATGGCCTTCAGAGAGCTGCTTAAGGTTAAATGAGGTCATAAGTGTGGGGCTCTAACCAGATAGGACCAATGTTCCTCTAAGAAGAGGAAGAGACATTAAAGATCCCTCTCTTTCTAAGCACACAGAGAAGAAGCCCTGAAAACACAGTGAGAAGAGAGTTGTCTACAAGCCAGAATCCAAACCTATGGCCACCTGGTCTCAGACCTTCAGCCTCCAGAACTGTGAGAAAATAAATGGCTGTTGTTCAAGCCCCCCAGTCTGTGGTTCTTCATTATGGCCATCCTAGCAGACTAGCAAGCCCAGCTCGGGGTCTCCAAGACTTTCTCTTCAAAACTTCTCATGTAACACTCAGAAAGATATCATGCCCTAAACCCACATCCCACAGCACCTTCCTTATCACCTACCTGCCCTCTAAGCAGGGTCAGGACTAAGGCAAGGAGAACAAGGCACTTTCACTAGGCACCAAAAAAACAAACAAGCAAACAAACAAAAACCAACAAAAAAAAACCACAGTAATTTCCAAGAGATGCCAAAACCTCAGTCATTAAGACAAATAACATGTTTTAAATCAGTTAGTGCAAAAAAAAAAAAAACCATGATGTTTGTGGTTACTTTGCACGTTCACCCACCGCTAGCCATGGTTGAGAGATATGTGTCCCTAGTTTTTCAATGTAAGTGGTACCCTGGTGAGTGAATCCCAAACTCCATTTTTGAGATAAAGAAACTACCTTTTTTCCCATGACAGATGACTTTTTAAATTACTTTTTTAAGATTTTATATATGAGAGAGAGAAAGTATGGAAGAGCATGAGCAGGGAAGGGGCAGAAGGAGAAGGAAAAGCAGACTCCCCGCTGAATGCAAAGCCCCACACGAGGCTCGATCCCAGGACCCTGAGATCATGACCTGAGCTGAAGTCAGATGCTTAACCACCAACCAACTGAGCCATCCAGGTGCCCCTTGACAGATGATTGATTATTAAGCTGTCAATAATAGTCAAGGTTTGGGCTGATTGTTGACTATGTGGCAGATTTTGCCCTGGGTGTTCAATAATGAACCAGGGAGATGAAGCCAGCTCATAGGGAGGGCAGTCCGCAGGGGGAGAGACACAAGTAAGGGCCAGTATCCGTCTACGGTGCTTAGACTACAAGGAGGCACATGTGAAAAACAGTGGATGACGGAAGCTCATAGAAGAGTCCAAAGCCTGACAGAGGGCATCGGGAAAGAAGCCTCAGAGAAAGTGACATCTCAGTTTGCCAAATAACAAGGGCAAGGAAACATGGCTCCAGGCATAGGAGAAGTGCATATATATCCTCCAAGAGGCTGCTGTTGAAAGTGACAAGTATCATGGCATCAAAAGCTCATGACATCCTGTAAAGCAGGTGTGCTTCTTTCTTGCACACTGCATTTAATCCATCAACAAATTCTGTGGGTTCCACATCAGAACTGATAGTCCAACTACCTTTGGTAAGTCCATTCCTACCCCCCAGCCTGAGACTCCTAAGTGGTCTGTCACCCTCATTTGCTTCACTCATTGTTCAATGCTGGTGCCCGAACCCTCCTGCTAAATGGTAAGAGTCTGATCATGCCACTTCTCTGGCCCAAACCTTCCAACTACTTCTCTTTCTTACTCAGAGTAAAGTCAAATGAGTCAAATAATCTGCCCTGCAAGGCCCTCTTCCCATTACCTCTCTCACCTCATCTCTTTATAACAACTCTGTAATTTATTGTTTATTGTTTGTAACCCCCATCGACTGCCCAAATAACCACTGGAAAACCCAAAAGGTTAAGTCAAGTTTCTTAGACTTGCTGCAGTAAGGGAGCAGACCACCTTGGCAGAATCTAAGTAGTATATAAAAATTAAAAGTTAAAGGGTATTTATAAGGGTTTAGGGCCTGAGCTAGGTGATGTCAAATATGATCTCACAAGATGGTGAGTTGGTCAGGAGTGGGCAATTTATGGCATATTTGCCTGGACCAAATGGCTGAGGATCAGATGGCTTTACTGGGGAAAGTGAAGTGAGGCTCTCATAGGACTTGGTCAATGAACTATTAATCTTGATAAATAAGCACCATTTCCTTATCTAACACATGAATTGAGAACTATTATGTTTCAGTTCTCACACCATATAATGTAAGATCCATGAAGGCATAGATGTATTTCTCTGTTTATTTATTTCTATCCTATCTTCTATAAGAATGCTTGGCCCTGAACAGTATTTTTTTTTTTATTTTATTAAATTTATTTTTTTTTTAAAGATTTTATTTATTTATTTGACACAGAGAGAGAGATTACAAGTAGGCAGAGAGGCAGGC
>LNAC01000792.1:632402-643528 GCA_002007465.1 Ailurus styani | reverse complement strand
GGAGGGAGGGAGGGAGGAAGGAAGGAAGGAAGGAAGGAAGGAAGGAAGGAAGGAAGGAAGGAAGGAAGACAAACCACTAAGGTACTTTCTGTCTCTATAGATTTACCTATTGCAGACATTCCATATAAATGGAATCATAGGATATGTGGTCTTTTGCACCTGACTTCTCTCATTTAACACAATGTCTTCATGATTCATCCATGGTGTGGCTTGCATCAATATGTTGTTCTGTTTTATGGACAGATAACATTGCACAGTGTGCTATATTTGGATACACCACGTTTTGTTTGTCCATTCATTAATTAGTGGACATCTGGGTTGTTTTCATATCTTGGCTATTATAAATAATACTGCTATGAAAAAATGCTCCAGTTTCTCCATATCTTTGCTAGCACTTGGTATTGTTGACTTTTTTATTATACTTATCCTGTGGGTTTGAAGTGGTATTTCTTTGTGGTTTTAATTTGCATCTTCTTAATGGTTAATGATGTTGAGCATATTGTCATGTGTTTATTGGCCAGTTATATATCTTCTTTGGAGAAATGTCCATTCAAATCCTTTGCCCATGTTTTTAATTGGGTTACTTGTCTTCTTGCTATTGACTTGTAAGAGTTCGTTATATATTTTGGATATCAGTTTCTTATTAGATATGTGATTTCTAAATATTTTCTCTCATTCTGTGGGTTATCTTGTCACCTTCTTGATATATCATTTGTAGCACAAAAAAGTTTAAATTTTGATATAGTCAAATTTATTTTTTCCTTGGTTCTATGCTTTTGGTGTCATATCTACACAACCATTGACTAACTCAGGATCACAGAAATTTATTCATTTTTTTCTTCTAAAAATGTAATCATCTTAGCTCTTACATTCAGGTCTGTGGTCTGTTCTGAATTAATTTTGTGTATGATATAAGGAAGGGATTCAATTTAATTCTTTTGCATGTAGGTATCCACTTCTTCCAGCACCACCTATTGAAAAGATTATTTTCACCCCATTGAACTATATGTCAATTTTAAGCAAAAACAAACAAACAAACAAAAAAGTTTCTGTTTCTGTATGACCACAGTCTGAGAGGAGGACAATCAGGCTCATTAATTCAGCCTTCTCACATTCCAGAATTCCTAGTACTTGGTATTCTGTGGGACAAACCTCCTTCAAACACATTTGTTAACTAAGCAAATACAAGAACCATACTTAACCTTGCTGAATTACCTAAGAACTTGAACCACTTCTGTTTGCTATAAATACTCAGTGCTGTGAAGGAGGCTGCTGGTTTCTATTGAAACTCAATCCCAGAGTATTTGTCTGGGAAGCTGGGGACTGATTTTCCTGTTTTACCCATGACCTCTCCCAATAAATGCATTTATTAATTTCCATGAATTGTTGTGGCTGGTGGGAGGTGTGTAGCAACCGCCAGTTGTGTGGCTAGAAAATGCCAACTGCCAACAGAAGGCCACAAAGGCTATTGAATCACTCCTTCCCAACTTCATCAGTGCCTTGGGTCCTATGAATTTATCGCAATTTTGGCCTTCTATCTTACCACAGAGAGAATAATGAAGACATTTAAATGTTCTTCAGGCCAATCCTACTGCAGCAGGGCAAAAACATCAAATGAGATTTTTGCCATCGAGATGGACCGACTCAAGCAAGCTATTTGGCACGTTGAAGGCACTCAAAACATATTGGTAGAGAACATTAAAGATGTAATGCAAAGCCTACATCTGTCCCATGGGATTGCAGAAGAAAATAGTTAGAGAAGTGGTCTTCAAAGAGCCCAGAATCAACCTCAAATGAAGGGTCATAATTATTTTAAGGAAGTCAATTACTTTTCTTTTTTTAAGATTTATTTATTTAGGTATCTAGAGAGACCGCAAGCAGGGAGAGTGGCAGAGGGAGAGGGAGAAAGGGAATCTCAAGCAGACTTAACTCCATGTGTGAGCCCAACCTGGGGCTCAATCCCAGGACCCTGAGATCAAGATGTGAGCCAAAATCAAGAGTCAGACATTCAACCAACTGGCCACCCAGGTGCCCCTAGGGAATTCAATTTCTAATTCCAACTGTACTGTTCTTTCAGGCTTGCCTTGCTCATTCTAATTCTTATACCACAGTTGGAGCACAGATACTTTGGGAAAAGAACACTTGCACTCTAACACTCTCAAGTCCTGGGCGTGACCCAGAGAAACACAGTTTGGGCTCTGTACCCAGTCAGCACGGCAGATGCTGCCTGCTCCTTCCCTAGCACGAGAGGTGGAAAGGCTTAGATCACAGGATCTTACCTCTGAAAGAGCCCTTAGAAATTCATGACACTCCTTTAGTTACAGATGAGACAACTAAGGCCCAGGGAATGAAGGGATTTGGCCTATGTCATGCTGTGAACTGAGGTTGATGGAGAACTATCTGTAAAGTATTTGGGGCAGGTTGATGTTCTGAGTGAAAATCACTGATGGAAAATAGTTTTTTGTTCAAAATCTGATGCGTCAAACATGTCACTGTTTCATCCAAATTTTCAAGCTAAGGTTTTGATACTTACCATCAAGTGTTAGGTAAGGGTGGGGAGCAGTCACTACAGTTTCAAAGAAACCAGATCTAAATATAATCCCCCCACTACCTTGTTAGGATACAAAAGACATCCTCTAGTACCTTTTTCTCTGCATTAAATGCATTACAATGAGAGGTCAGTTAACCTTTGTTCCTTGGATTATTTTGACATTGTTCAAAGAGCCTCCAGTGTGCATTTCACAGAGCCCAGGTGCTGGGCCACCCTTGAACATGGGTCCCCAGACCTGACTGTCAAATTCAGCAATTATTTTCTCTCTCTCTGCAGCTGTGCTCAGAAGACTGCTTTTGTGGACCACCAGGAATTTCCTGTGATAGAATATCAGAAAGCTACTGGTGACTCGGAGGAGGTGACTTCACAGGGCAAAAGTTCCCTTTCTACAATAAACATTCTCAGTGTGGCCGTGTAGGAGACTTCCTACACAGACCCCACACCTACGGGCCACTTGTCTTCTTGACACCAAATAGGCAGAGAAAGAAACAAAACCATTTGTAAGAGATTATCTGTTTTTTAAAGTGAACTTGCCCACACGTTCCTAGTATATTAGCATCATTGTAAAAAGCAGTGAAGAAAAATCCCACCTAGAAAGGATTTTAAGAGAATATGAGTTTTACAGAGCAAACAGACAAGCCAGCTCACAGTTCCTAAGTGAGGGATGGAGGCTTGTCAAATGACTCAAAGGCACTTCAGCATCTTGAAGGGGGAAGAGCAGGTCACCTCCCTGGCACACTGACAAGCCTTGTGCCCCACAGGAGGCCTGGAAACAGCAGGGGAACGACCAATGCCATATTCCAAGAAGTCTACCTCTCCAGCAGCCATTGCAAAAGCCACCATTCAGAAGAGAGTTACTAAAGAAGAAACCCAGACATGCTCAGTCAGAGCAGGTGCACACCTAAGACCTATCTGATCTTCTACACATCTGGGGAGACAGTGGTCAAAGGGAAGGGGGCAGCAGGCATCCACCACAATGGGAGGTGGCCCTGCAAGCCAAGCTTCCTTGACATTTCCTCTTCTATCTCTCGAGCACTGCACTCTCCTCCCTAATGGATTCCCACCCATCAAAATCTCATTCTCAGGAGCTGTTAGTATTATCCCTGGTAAATAAGAAAACCTGACTTGCTGGCATGGTAGAGGATGGATCCATCAAAAGCTGCAGGGGAGGAAAGCCTGGGTGGCTCAGTCAGTTAAGCATCTCCATTGGCTCAGGTCATGTTCCCGGGGTCCTGGGATCGAGCCCTGCCTCAGTCTCCCTGCTCAGCTGAGAGTCTGCTTCTCCTTCTCCTCTGCCCCTCCCCCCTCTCAAATAAATAAATAAAATCCTTTTAAAAAAATAAAGTTTGAAGGTGAGCTTCAGCCCTTTGGAGGATCTTTTACAACAATCCATATTCCTTGCAAGGATATTTGCCCTCATACTAGGCTGCTTCCAGTTGGTTGACAGGGTTGACTTCCCACTTTTGCTCATTTCCAGTGGTTAATATTTCCCATTCTTATGACTAGTCTCCTCGGGTAGCTGATATAAGTGCCTCTCCTCTTTGTAAAATAGGGCTTCATGGTTGGATCAGTTCCTGTGTTCCTAGGCATGCCCACATGACAGTGGGGAGCATCTAGAGGCCTCACTGGGATTTCTGTGGAAGGATGATAGGAGCAGGCCGATTGCAGGTGGAGCGAGCAAACGCCCTGACCACCTCCCCCAGTTCCTGTCCTGGCATCCCCGAGGCCCCATTGCCCCCAAGGGAGGAGGAGAGGGCCAATCCAACCCTTTTATCTTCGCGGAGCTGAATTCATCGGTTCTCCTGAAGGTTTCCAAGTAGAAGAGAAGAACTTCATCCATTTCTTTCTCTTTCCCTTGTTTCTGTATGAAGTGGAATCACAGCAGGACTCTGTCCACCTCTTACCCCTTTTCTGAGGCAAAAAATACAGTTTGCCTTTGATGTCACTTCCACTGCCTCCCTGGAAGGATTCGACAGTGGCTGCCTTCCAGACAAGGGTGGGTGACCCAGGCTTCCTGTGACCACCATGCCTGGTCATCGTGGTCAAGCCGACATCATGAGCACGGGGCACCTCTGCCTGGGGATGGGGACTCCAGGGACACGGTCCAGGGAAAGGAGCTAGCTGGTACATGCAAGACAGGACTGCAGACTCCAACTGTATCCAAGGGCTGCTTAAATCTTCAGAGGTTTCTCTGTGAGCCATCCCCACATTCAGTAAGCCCCCCAGGCAGAACTGTCTCTGGCAAGGGAACAGAGAACATATTGTAAGGTGTGGGGAACGGGGCAAAGGCACACCAGTCTCCCTGCTTCTCAGAAGCCACTTAAGCTACTCTCAGAGGCTGCTTTGTCCTGAAACACAGGCTCCTGTCCAGGTCTTCGGAGGCTCCGTTCCTGAGCTGCCCCTCCATTTCTTACTTTCCCAGGATGCCTGGGTTCAACCTTGACTTTCATCCATTGTTTTGCTTCCTTCTAGCCCATCTCCTAACCCATGGCTGAACCACTACTAATTACCATTTACAAACACATTTGTTTAGGTATAATAAACTGGCCTGACTTCTCCTCTATAGAATATGCAGGAAAGATATATACAATGGGACCCAGACAGAGACCAGGCCTGGAGGACTGAAGGAGGAACTAGGAGTGATGTAATCTAGATCCAGGTCAGACGGCCCCTCTCCCTCTGTGACAGAGAACAAGGTGCATCATCTCACCAGCCCTCAGCTGGCTCCCTCATTTGTAAACTAACAGTGTATAATCAGAGAGTGTCTCAGGCCTCAGGCTCTAAAATTCCAGGTCAATAAGATGATTTCTGAGCACTTAACCTAATACCAGGCACAAAACAGCCCAGATCCCTATCCCCCTCAGCTTAGCATAATGAGAAGGGCCGATATCAAACAAATAATTATAAACAATAAACCTACAAGTGTCTAAATTACTACAGAAGAAAGCTGAAAGTGCTCTAAAGGCAAATAATCCAGTCTGGATATTGTGATGGCACAAATTTTTGCAACTACGCCATAGCACTCACTTGATTAAGGAAATGGCATCAATGTGTATGTGAAGGAAACGTGCAGAAAATCCCAAGTTTCAGTGGGAAAAATGGAAGGCCTAATGATATCACCGAGACCTCAGAACTTGAAGAAAAAAACATAAAAGCAAAAGAGCCCATTTAGGTTCTTACTCCCCATGCCCACAAGCCCTGTTCAATCTCACCTGAACCTCCCCTTCGGCAGGGTCACTTTGTGGTGAAATCTACAGAGGACCTTTTATAGGGTGTAGTCACCAGCGAAAGAAATTAACAGTGGCTGATTCAAACTGAAAGACACACTGAATTGCTCCGTGTGGAGGCCAGAGAACTGGGTTCAGAAAATGGACAGGAACAAAGACAAGCCAGGAGGAAGAGTCCAGCCAAAATCACACACAGAACCGGACCAACGTGGATCATGAGCACATAACTCGGGAGTTCAGGGTTCAGATGCTGGAGGCAGACTCTTTTGTTCACGTCCTATCACCAACTAGCTGTGCAACCTTGAGTAGATATTTAACCTCTCTGTGCCTCAATTCCTCGTCTGTAAAATTAAACTAAAAAATTCCAGGGGCACTGGCTCTTGATTCAGCTCAGGTCATGACCTCAGGGTCATGAGATTGAGACCCAGAGGTCTGGCTCTGTGCTCAGTGGGGAGTGTTGAGGGAGAGGGAGAAGCTTGAAGATTCTCTCTCTCCCTCTGCCCCTCCCTTCTTCCCCTCCACCCACCCCAGCACGTTTGCACTCTCTCTCTCTAAGTCAATAAATTCTAATAAATTCCATATTTTAACAGGTCTAAAATGTTGTCAGTTGTAAGATGTACTGTTCTTTTATGAGCCACTAAGAGAAAACACTGCCAATTAAACTATGCCACAGGGCTTTCTCATCACTTCACATTTGTCTTATATTTTGTTAAAAATCCTTATTAGATCTATTTAGATACAGGTTTTTATCATGTCACTCTCATACACACAAAAAATGCAAATATAATAAAAATAAATTAGGATACTTCTAGATCTTTCTCAGTTCAGAGCCCAACTCTCCCAGATGGCTGTTGGTCTTTTTTTGTTTTTGTTTTTGTTTTAGGTAAGCTTCGCGCCCAGCTTGGAGCCCAGTGTGGGACTTGAACCCACGACTCTAAGATCAAGACCTGAGCTGAGATCAAGAGTCAGAAGCTTCACTGACCGAGCCACCCAGGCACCCCTGGCCTGGTCGTCGTTCTCTACATGCGTCCATCTTTGGCTGCTGACCTCTGGGCTATCACAGTCACTGGCGGCATTGCTTCAAAGACAGCTCCACCATTTTCTCCTGGGGCTGCGGCAAGCCCAAATCTCCAAGATTTGGCGCTACTGCTTTCTTGACTTAGCAGAGGTGTCAAGAGGCTTTCAGAACACACACAGTCCTTTCCAAATGGTCCACCAGGGCTTTGCTGCCTGAAACATCAAGGGTCTGTGGGGATCCTCTTATGCCACATAAGACAAGTAGGTGTGTGTGGTGAGACGACAGTAACGACCACCAGCAGGCATGACCTACACTCCCACCCTCCTCACCATGCCTCAGAACTCACAAGTGACCACCGACAGTCCTCGCCAGGAGACTGCTGTGAGGCTTGTGTTCATTTACACAAGGAGCTTAGCCCTGGTCCCTCGTGTTGTCAGCACTCCACAAATGTCAGTTATTTTCTACCTTTAAGAAATACTTGGAGCAGGGAGGCTGGGTGGCTCAGCCGGTTAAGCTGAGTCCCGGGATCCCAGAGTCCCAGGATCAAGCCTCAGGTTGGGCTCCTTGCTCAGTGGGGAGTCTGCTTCTCCCTCTACCTCTGCTTCCCCTGCTTGTGCTCTCTCATTTCCTCTATCTCTCTCTCAAATAAATAAATAAAATAAAATAAATACTCGTAGAAAATTAGGACTGTTTTATAAAGGTGCACCTCTTTATTTAGATTGAACAGAGCACCTGGAGGACAGGATAAATGAGCCACTCTCCCATTTGCAAGGTTTCAAAAGAAATCTGTAAGGGAATCAGTGACTAGCAGGAGGGGGATGGATAAGTGAAACAGATTTTCTTTTTTTTTTTTTAAGATTTTATTTATTTGTTTGAGAGAGAAAGAGAGAGCACAGAGGAAGAGGGACGAGCGGACTCCCCACTGAGCAGGAAGCCTAATGCAAGGCTTGGTCCCAGGACCCCAAGATCATTACCTGAGCCAAAAACAGATGCTTAACTGACTGAGCCACCCAGGAACCCCTGAAATAGATTTTCTTTAGTTCTGCCAGAAAGCCTGAGATTTGCTCTCCTCTTGATGACAATTAAATGTGTATAGCCACTTAGCTAGGACTCAGACCAACTCAAAGGGCTGGTGGCAACAAGGGAGGGACATTCCTTATGGTTCAGTGCAAGTGTCTAAACAGCTTTTTTTTTCCATCTCTATTTAAACTTGGCTCATTAGTATGTAGTGTACTTGGGAACCCCAAACAGCCTCACTGGTTTTCTTTTGTGTTACAAGACTTGGAACACTGAATTCTATTTCTGGCCTTGAGACCTAATACACCTTTCTCATCCAGCAAGAGCTGGGAGTGGTGAGGGGGGGGGAGGATGGAAAGGTTCTGGCTATGGAATGGCTGTCAGAGGAGGGCATGGAACAAAGACCAGGACCCCCTCTCCCAGTTCTGACCACGTGACACATGTATCATCAGAGAGCAAGCAGGAGACATTTGGGTGGGGTGATGTCAGCTGGTTGATGGGGTTACTCAGCCCCTCTGGAAAAGCCTTTATTTCACAATCCTTCTTTTAAAATAAATAAATAAATAAATAAATAGATAGATAGATAGATAGATAAAATTATATATATATATATATATAAAAAAGACATTTTAAAAACCATCATTTAAAAAAAGACATTTTAAAAACCATTCCCTTGCGTTTGTTANAAATAAATAAATAAATAAATAAATAAATAAATAGATAGATAGATAGATAGATAGATAAAATTATATATATATATATATATATAAAAGACATTTTAAAAACCATCATTTAAAAAAAGACATTTTAAAAACCATTCCCTTGCATTTGTTTTTGGTACAATTTGGTACTTCTAAGAGAAATAATTGAAGAATATTTTGAATCTTGATGTACCAATTCATTGGATTCAGGGACCAAAATCCTGCTCTCCTTGGTTTTATCTATATGATGAGAATAAATAGCTTAGATCTGGGTGGCAGGCGCATAGGAAAGCAAAAGTAATTGGGATCCCTTGTCTTCTGCCTGCATTTGTAAGCCAGCATGTCAGGCTCCTGGTGTTAGAACACCATTTCTAGCTTAATATATGGCTTTGAGGGAAAAAGTAGGACTATTTTTTATCCTGGCAAATACTGTAAAACGCTGTGCCGAAACACAGCCCAACAACAGTGACAGAGAGAACCCAGCTCTACGCATTATCACCAATACTGGATTCTTTGAGGATTATTCCCTCATTGATAAGGTTATGGAGGTTTCAGACTTACAAACTTCTCTGAATTTCTCATTTCTCTCTCAGATGGCTTCATGAATCGACAGTCATGTGCCCTTTACCATAGTAACTCAGGAGATGAATATCCATACTAACTGACTGGGCGGGGGAGCACAAGCTAATAAACCGATATGATAGACAAGATTCTCTGAAAGCTCCAAGTGCACTGAGGCCCAGCACAAGCTGGGAACCTCTTCCCAAGAAGCCTGCTCCTCAAGTCTGGAGGGAGAGACACAAAGTGCCTCAAGGAGCTACTACAGGGTTTCAGCCTTCCTAAAAAGGTAGGGCAGCCAGACTGAAGCCAGGGGAGCATGGCCCGCAGCAGCAGGCTGTGTGGCCCTGGGTGTGTGTGTGTGTGTGTGTGTGTGTGTGTGTGTGTGTGTGTGTGTGTGTGTGCGCGCGTGCACGCGCACAGGGTGAGCAGCTATTACAAGCTCTCTATTTGGTCACTTTGCCTCGCCTTAGAGTTCCCTGTGGCTGGTAAGCCTGAAGTCTCAATTTATAGATTTTTTTGTTTATTCTAAAGGAAAGAAGCAGGAAGTTCATTTTTACCGGTGACCTTGACTAGATGTCTTTGATGATGAAGTTTAATGGGTTAAAGGTTCATCGGAGTTTATTTATGTCATTATAAAATGACGCCATCCTTGTTTTTATATTTTTTCACATTTAGTAAGTGTACTTCTTGTAATGTTATACCCCACACACGCACATACACACACACACGCACACATTTTATTTATTTTATTTTATTTTATTTTTTCAGTGACCCAAGAGTCATTGTTTATGCACCACACCCAGTCACACACACAATTTAAAAGGCGAAAGATTTATACGATCTGAAGAGAAACAAGAGCGTCACACACACAATTTAAAGCAAAATTTTTTCCATTTACTTTTTTTTAGTTTTTAGTTTTTTAGGGTTTTGTTGTTGTTGTTGTTTTAGTTTTTCCATTTACTCATTTTTATTGCAGCTCCGTCCCAACCTATGGTACAAATAGTGTCATATTATTTTCAAATATTTGCCAGAACTTTTAGAACAATAGTTGTTTTAGTCTTTCTAAAGTGTTTTAGACTTGAATAGAGAGTGTTTAAAATATATCCTCTCCACAGTCATTCATCAGATACAACTTGTATGTCATATATAACATCTTTTGTATCATCTTTGTTTTGTCTTTGTTTAAAGAGCAAAATGTTATTCCAATGGGGGGGGGAATGCAGAAACAACTTACAGGGTCAGTTCTCAATTCACCCTTTAGAAGCCGTAGGAAATATGAAGAAATGGGTCCTCCTAGCGTTTTGCGTGTGCTACTGCAATATGCCCGCGCCCTAACTCGTAGCAGAACTTCTCCAACTTTAAAGCCTGCAGAAATTATCTGGGGATATTTCAGTCTTACGCAGAAGGTGAGGGGTGAGGAGTGGGATTCTGCATTGCTAACAAGCTCGAAGAGGATGCCAGCGCTGAATATCCATGAAATCATGGAATTTCCATGAGTTTGATGGTGTCTAATTGTGTCAATAGTCAGAAAGTTGTAATTATACGTAAAGATCTTCTTAGATGTTAGAAATTCAGAAGTCAAACTCATTTTCCCTTTTCTACCAGAGGCTACGTATTAGTTGAAATGAATTGGTGATGTCGAATTAATTTCGGAGCAGCTAATTACCCTAAATGAAATTCCTTTAATGATCGACCCTTACTTTTGTAACTACAACATCTAAGAACATGCCCGCTTACTGCTTTGCCCACTCTTTACCGTTAAAACAGTTCTCAAAGCAATGTTCCCATGTTCTAGTTTATCTCCCAAGCAGCTGGCGTTGGCTAGATTGTATCGGATGCCCAGCCAATGGGCTAGAGAGATTAATTTTCCAGGTGAGAGAAGAAAAGCAGGTGGACACAAAATGCCTCCCCTCTGGCCATGCAATTGCAGGGACACCTAACCCAAGCAGTATTTATTATGAGAGTTGGTTGCATCAGGGAAGAAGTCTGTGTTGTCTGGGACTATCTTCCCTGAAGTGATCCATGTGATGTCTTTTTTTTTTTTTTTTTTT
>LNAC01000792.1:598356-627235 GCA_002007465.1 Ailurus styani | reverse complement strand
GCCTGGGGGGCTCAGTGGGTTAAAGCCTCTGCCTTCGGCTCAGGTCATGATCCCAGGGTCCTGGGATCGAGGCATCGGGCTCTCTGCTCGGCAGGGAGCCTGCTTCCTCCTCTCTCCTCTCTCTCTGCCTACTTGTAATCTTTCTCTCTGTGTCAAATAAATAAAAATAAAAAAAATCTTTAAAAAAAAAAGACAACAAGAGCAATATACAAGGGTCAAATGTTTCTACACACTACCAATAAACAATTCAACAGTGAAATTAAGAAAACAATTTAAGGAGCACCTGGGTGGCTCAGTCATTAATTGTCTGCTCAGGTCATGATCCCAGAGTCCTGGGATTGAGCCCTACATTGTGCTCCCTACTCTGCTGGAAAGCCTGCTTCTCCCTCTCTCACTCCCCCTGCTGCTGTTCCCTCTCTCACTGTGTCTCTCTCTGCCAAATAAATAAATAAAATCTTTAAAATAAAAAAAGAAGAAGAAAAGAAAACAATTTAATTTACTATGGCTTTAAAAATAGCAGGGTACTTAGGAATAGATTTATCAAAAAATATCTAACTTGTACAAAATATTAAAAGAAATTAAAGAAGATTTAAATAATGGACATTGGGAAGGGTTTGTGCTATGGCGAGTGCTTTGAAAGGTATAAGTCTGATGATACACAGACCTGTACCCCTGGGGCAAATAATAATAATAATAAAAGAAGATTTAAATAAAAGACATTCCTGGGGCACCTGGGTGGCTCAGTGGGTTAAGCCTCTGCCTTCGGCTCAGGTCATGATCTCAGGGTCCTGGGACCGAGCCCCACATTGGACTCTCTGCTCAGTGGGGAGCCTGCTTCCTCCTCTCCCTGTCTCTCTGCCTATTTGTGATCTCTCTCCCTCTGTGAAATAAATAAATTAAAAAAAAAAAATAAAAGAAAAAAATAAAAATTTTTTTAAATAAATAAATGAAAGACATTCCACATTCATGGATTAGAAGTTTTAATATTGCGAAGGTGGAAATATTTACCAAACTGATCTACAAGTTTAATGCAATTGTTATCAAAATCCAAGCTGTCTTTTTGCAGAAATTGACAAGCAATTTTCAAATGCAAATGGAAATAGAAGGGACTCAGAAGAGTCAAAACAACCTTGAAAAGGAACAAAGTTGGAATTTCTGGACTTCAAACCTTACTATAAAACTATAGTAATTACGACTGTGTGGTATTAGCACAAAATTACACATGTAGCTTAATGGAATAGAATTCAGAAGCCAGAAATAAACCTTTGTTTGCATTTACAGTCAACTGATTTTCAACAAAGATGTCAAGACAATTCAATGGGGAAAAATACTCTTGTCAATGAATGATGCTGAGGTAACTGATATCCACATGGAAAAGAATAAAGATGGACTCCTACGTCACACAAACTTTGAGTCAATATACAAATGTTAGCTTAAAATAAGTCAAATATATAAATGTACAAACCAAAACTATAAAACTCATAGAAGAAAACCTGTGATTAAATCTTCATGATCTCAGATTAGGAAATCATTAGATATGACACAAAACACAACAACAAAAATAGATAATTTGGACTTTAGCAAAATTAAAAACTTTTGTGCATGTTAGGATATGCTTAAAAAACTGTGAAACAATAACCCACAGAATGAGAGAAAACATTTGCAAATCATACATCTAATAAGGATTTATATCTTCAGTATATAAAAACTGTTACAAATCAACAATAAAAAGACAAATAATCCAATTTTAAAAATTGGCAAAGGACATGAATATATATTTCTCCAAAGAAGTCATTAAGTGGCAAATAAACTAATGAAGATGATGATTAATATCACTAGGTATTAGGGAAATGCACATCAAAACCACAATGAGAGATTATGTCACACTCACTAGAAAGTCTACAATAAAAATAAAAAAAACCAGACAATAACACTCTTGGTAAGGATGTGGAAAATGGGAACCCTGGTACTTGGCTGGTGGGAATGTAAAATGGTACAGCTAATGTGGACAATAGTTTGGCAGTTCCTAAAAAGTTAAACATAGAATTAACAGATGACCCCGCAATTCAACTCTTAGATATATACCCAAGAGAATTTCCAAAGAGATACTCAAACAAATTCTTGCACATGAATATTCATAGCAGCACTAACCACAATAGCCAAACGGCCCAAATGTTCATCAGTGGATGAATGGATAAATTGTAGTATATACGTACAATGAAATATTACTCAGCCATTAATAGGAATGAGGTTCAATATATGCTACGACGTGAATGAACTTCGAAAGCCTCATGCTAAGTGAAAGAAGCCAGGCACAAAAGACCACATATTGTATGCTTTTATTTGTATGACATACCCAGACTAGATCATTCCATAGTGATACAATGACTGGTGGTTGCCAGGGACAGGGAGAACGGATGGTGACTGCTCAATGAGTATAGGTTTCCTTTTAGAGTGATGAAAATGCTCTGGAACTAGATAGAGGCAGCAGTCACACAACACTGTGAATGCCTTCCCTGACCTCCTCAATGAAATTAAATTCCTTTTATATGCTGTCACTGTCCCACATAAAACTCATTTCCAGCATTTATTACCATTATAATGTAAAAGTCATTTGCCTGAGTATCTCTGCCAATTAGACGGTAAGCTGCAGGAAGGCAAAGATTATATTTGATTCAGCATGGCACACTCAGGGTTCAGTGCTTAGGAGGTGTTCAAAAACCAATTAAGCATTTGAATGTTCAATAGAATAAATGAATATTTGAAAATTCTTTGCACAGTGCCTTGCATAGATGAGGTTCTTTACATGTAAAAAAAATAATTTTAGGAAAACAGTTTGGTAGTTCCTCAAAACTTAAAGAATTATCACATGATCCAGCAATTCCACTTGTAGGTATGCACTCCCCAGAAAAATGAAAGCAGAGACTGAAGCAGATACTTGTACACCAGCGTTCATAGCAGCATAATTCACAAGGGCCAAAAGGTGAAGTCAACTCAAATGTCCATCAACAGATGAATGAATAAGCAAAATGCATTATAGCCATAAAATGGAATATTATTCAGCAATAAAAAAGGATGAACTACTGATGCATCTACAACATGGATGAACCAAGTGAAAGAAATGAAACACAAAAGATCAAATCTTTACGATACAATTTATGTGAAATTTTCAGAATGGGCAAATCTACAGAGACAGGAGAAAGATTGGTAGTTGTTTCAGGATGGGGTGGGGACAAAAGAATGGGTACTGGCGCTAATGGGCACGGTTTCCTTTTGTGATGTTGGGACTGTCCTATAATTAGATTGTGGTAATGGTTGTATAACTTTGTAAGCATACCAAAAACTCTTACACACCGAGACTCAATAAATATTATGATATGTAAATTACCTCAATAAGGTTGTTTTTAAAAAATAAAAATAGTATATACAAGTAAAAGAGCAAATTAAATCCAACATAGGCAGAAGAAAGGAAATAATAATGGTAAGCCAAAATTAAGAAAATTAAAAACAATAAAATAGAGAAAAATCAATGAAATGAAAAATTCACCCTTGAGATGATCAGTAAAACTGATAAACTTCTATTAGTCTGATCAAAAGAAGTGGGGGAAGATGAAAATTATAATCAGGAACTAGGGAGAGAAATCTATATAGATTCTATAGGACAAAAAGAATATTAAAGGTATATTAATAACTTTACATCCATAAATTTGACAAGGTGGATGAATGACCAAATCCTTAAAAGGTACAAATTAACAAAGCTTATTTGAGAAAAAATAAATAACCTGAATAGTCCTGTATCTATGAAAGAAATTGAATTTGTAGTTAAAAACCTTATCACAGAGAGAACTACAGATTCAGATAGTTTCACTGGTAAACTATATAAAATATTTAATAATATCAATTTTATACAGTCTTCCAGACAATAAAACATGAGAGAATTCCTCCCAATTCATTTTATGAGACAGCATTATCCTGATACCAAAACCACGGGGAAAAAAAGTACAAGAAAAAACATATACAGGGCGCCTGGGTGGCTCAGTGGGTTAATGCCTCTGCTTTCAGCTCAGGTCATGATCTCAGGGTCCTGGGATCGGGGCCCGCATCGGGCTCCCTGCTCAGCGGGGAGCCTGCTTCCCCCTCTCTCTCTCTGCCTGCCTCTCTGCCTCCTTGTGATCTCTCTCCCTCTGTGAAATAAATAAAAAAATAAAATCTTAAAAAAAAAAAAAACATATACAAATATATATCCTTCATGGACATAGGTGAAAAAAATGCTAATAAAATATTAGCAAATCTTGGGATTGAAAGATTAGTTCAACATTAGAAAATCAATGTACTTCATCTTATCAAGAAACAAAGAAAAAAACATGATGATCTCAATAAATACAGAAAAAGCAATTGACAGATTCAACTAATATTCATGACAAAAACTCTCAGCAAACTAAGAATTAAAAAAGGAATTTAAAAATTCCTCAAATTCACAAAGGTTATACACAATTTATAACTTGTATCATCTTTAATAGTGAAAGACTAAATGCTTTCTCTCTAAGATCTGGAACAGCAAGCATGTGTATTCTCACCACCTCCATTCATCATTACACTGGTGGCCCTAGCTAGTGCAATAATACAAAAAAAGGGGGCGGCATACAAATGGGAAAAGAAGAAATAAATTTTTCACTATTTGCAGATAACCTGACTGTCTATAAAGAAAACACACACACACACACACACACACACACACACACACACACACACACTACCAAAAAGCTACTAGAATAATTGATTTTAGCCTGATTGCTGGATAAGTGGTCAACATTTTATAGAATCAATTTTATTAATATATTTTTAAAATAAACAGAAATTTAAATTTGAAAGTGCCATCCTTTATATTAACATCAAAAAAATCAAATACTTTGACATAAATCTAATAAAACAGGTCCACGATCTCTACACTAAAAAATACAAAACACTGACGAAAGAAATCAAGATCTAAATATAAAAGGAGAAGGTATACCATATATGTAGTTGGAAGCCTCAATAGCATGAAGATGTCAAATCTCCTCAAACTTGTCCATAGAATCCAACACAAACCAAATCAAAATCCCAGCAGATTTTTTTTTAAGATTTTATTTATTCGACAGAGAGAGAGAGAGATCACAAGTAGGCAGAGAGGCAGGCAGAGAGAGAGGGGGAAGCAGGCATTCTGCTGAGCAGAGAGCCCGAAGCGGGGCTGGATCCCAGGACCCTGAGATCATAACCTGAGCCGAAGGCAGAGGCTTAATCCACTGAGCCACCTGGGCGCCCCCCAGCAGATTGTTTTTAAAAGAAACTGACAAGCTGATCCTAAAATTTATAAAGAAAACAAAAGGAATTAGAATACCCAAAACAATTTGGCAAAGATAAAAGTTAGAACTCATACTATCTGATTTAAAGACTTATTTTAAGATAGCTCTAGTCATCAATACCATGTATATTGATAAAAGCATAGACACAAAATAGATCAATGAAACAGAAGAGTCCAGAAATAGACTCAAACACATTTGATCAACTGATTTTTGCCAAAGTTGCAAAGGGATTGTCTTTTCAACAGATGATGCTGGAACCAATAGGAAATCCATGTGTCGAAAAAAAATTTTAATAACTTTGACCCATTCTCACAAGTATACCAAAATTTGGTCAAGTAAACCAAAATTTACTTGACAAGCATCATAGAACGAAAAAGTAAAACCTAGAATTAAGGAAACTTTCGGAAGAAAAAGAGGAAAAAATCTTTGTGACCTCGGGGTGGGCAAGGAGACCTCAGATACAACACCAAGAGCATGATCCATTAAAGAAAAAATCGATAAACTGAAATGTATCAAAACTAAGAGCTCCTCTTCAAAAAGCATTAAGATAATGAAGACAAGTCCCAAATAGAAAATATTTGAAAATACAAACCTGATAAAGGACTAGTATGCAGTATATATTAAAAACACTTGAAAGTCAGTAATAGGAAAACAATGTAAAATGTAAAAATGGACAAAAATAGGAAGGTACTTCATCCAAGATATTGGAATGGTAATAAGCACATAAAAGATGTTAGACTCATTAGTCATTAGGGAAATACAGTTCAAAACCACAATGAGAGCTATTACAATAGCTGAAATGGAAAAAGACTACAGGAGCAGAAATGAAGTCACTAGCTGCTCGTTGATAGGATTTGGGTGAAGAGACTGACTACAAAAGAACAAGAGGCATCTGTAGAGGTGACAGAAGTAGTCTGTCTTTTCTGTGGTGGTGATGGTGTTGGTTGTAGGACTGTATAGTTGTTACAGTTTAGCTGCACACCCAAACACATTTACTAGATGCAAAATCACACCCCGATGAACCTGACCTTTTAAAAAGGGGGATATCAAAGCTTCCTGGAGAGGCACGGGCCTTAGCCCTGCAGGCCAAGGACACAGAGCCTCTTCGAAGAGGAGAATGGAATCATCTTAACCATGGAATGGGGCTGCAGCAGAAATGGTTTGCGGGATGGCGGGGGGGGGGGGNNGCTGCCGCAGAAAGGGTGGGGGGGGGGGGGGGGGGGGGGGGTCAACAAACACGGAGGCAGCAGGGAAGAGGAGAAAGGCGGACCAGAGGTACAAAGCTGTGAAGTTATAAAATGAGAGATCTGAAGATAATGGCACAACATATAAACAGCTCCTACTGACTTCTTCACTCAGGAAATAAGCATTCCTTTCTTGGGATGCCTGGATGGCTCAGTTGGTTAAGCATCTGCCTTCGGCTCAGGTCATGATCCCGGGCCCAGGGATCCAGCCCTGTGTAGAACTCCCTGCTCAGCGGGGAGTCTGCTTCTCCCTCTGTCCCTCCCCCAGCTCATCTCTATCTTTCTCTCTCTCTTTCAAATAAAAAAATTAAATCTTAAAAGAAAACACTTTATTTTTTTCTTCCCCTTTTGTAGTTTCCAGATTTTTTTTAAAGATTTTATTTATTTATTTGGCAGAGAGAGAGGGGGAACACAAGCAGGGGGAGTGGGAGAGGGAGAAGCTAAACAGGGAGCCTGACACAGGGCTGGATCTCAGGACCCTGTGATCAAGACCTGAACCGAAGGCAGACGCTTAACGGCTGAGCCACCCAGGCGCCCCTAGTTTCCAGATTTTTTTTTTCCTCTCAATTTCAGAACCTTTTCCAGATAGGTAGGTGCCTTTTATAAATTATTGGCAGAGCAAATCAGTGGCTACGTCACTGAAATTCAACTTAGTCCTCCTGGTTCAGGGTCTAATTCCTACCATGCTGACTTCAAAGTGTACTTTTTTCCAGCAAGTCCTGATACAAATATAAGAAAGTTCAGCAAGCCTTTCATTAAGAAGATACTGACCGTATGTGAAAATCTTAAGGAGGAAAGGAAGTAACATGTACAGAATGGCCGCCACAACGGAGGGACTGTAAAAGAGACTGAATTCACTAACGCTGGCGCTTATGTGCCAGGCTTTGTGCTAAGCGCTTTATGAGTAGTGACTTCTTTCAACCGTCATCATAACCACGTTAGGATCTATTATTACCCCCATTGTCAGGGGAAACTGAGGCACAAAGAGGTTAAATCATGGCCACAAGGACGTTACTGGGATCTGAGCCTAAGTAAACCAGTCCTACTATCTCAGCAAATCTGCTCTCTGTGCTTGGTGCCTCTCCACAGATAAACTCTTTGGGTCCCCAAGCATAGAGAGAGGTGGGTATTATGGGATGCATAGATGGCTTAGTTGGTTAAGTGTCTGCCTTCGACTCAGGTCGTGATCTCAGGGTCCTGGGATGGAGTCCCACATCTGGCTCTCTGCTCCACAGGGAGCCTGCTTCTCCCTCTGTCTCCGCCTCTTCTCTCTCTGTCTCTCACGAATAAATAAAATCTTTAAAACAAACCAAAAGAGGTGGGAATTATGACCCCAGCTTCACACCTCAGACAACTGAACACCCAGGTCAGCCTGTTGTATAGGAGCCTGGATTCCAGTCCCCAACTATGACAGGGAAAGCTGTGCTAATTTCCACATACTATATGGCTCTGCAGCAAAGTATCTAGAAACACATCCAATCTGGGACTTGTATTAACATTAGCATACTTTATTCTCCGACACAAAGTTGGGTTACTCTGCTGTTAGCTGACATTTTTTTCTACTGTTCCAGAGCCACTTCATTTTCCTATAAATGAAGAGTAACATTTAAAAAAGAAAATAAACTCAGGAATTCAATAAACAGGAAATCTACAGTAGTTATTTCTGAGGTATCAAAAAAATCTTTTTTAATGTGTATCAGCTCCAACTTTTCTTGCATAAAAATAGGCCATCCTGGGCGCCTGGGTGGCTCAGTGGGTTAAAGCCTCTGCTTTCGGCTCAGGTCATGATCTCAGCGTCCTGGGATCGAGGCCCGCATCGGGCTCTCTGCTCGGCGGGGAGCCTGCTTCCTCTTCTCCCTGTCTCTCTGCCTGCCTCTCTGCCTACTTGTGATCTCTCTCTCTGTGTCAAATAAATAAATAAAATCTTAAAAAAAAAAATAGGCCATCCTGTATACCAAAACAGGCTGAACCCACACACCAGCTAAGGACTTCTATCTAAACAGAAGGCTTCTTGCTTTTCTACTTAAGATTCCCAAATGAAGTGATCGTCACAAGATAAAGCTACTAGCATCTGCCACTGTGTTCTGGCTCTCATAATCCTTGTAAATGACCAGCAGTAGAGCAGGACCTGGGAGTCCAGCGTTGTTACATAATTAAAATAAACTTGTGTCTCCCTGCTATACAGCAATTTAGGGATTGCCTTCACAAAACAGAATGGACACTTTTTACAAGGAGACTTGGTACAGAGTTGTAGCAAAGCAGCAGCTGCTCTTGCATGGTTCTGTCTTCAGCTTCAGGATATTTCCCATGGCCAGAACCACTCTAAGTGGTCTCCGAGAAAAAGCTAAAGAAATCCACTTGGGTGACCTGAATTTTGAGGTCATGAGATGTTGCAAAATTGTCTGGCAATTTTAATTTATTTGCCCTTTAAGCAGTTCAAAGCATTCCACAAACAATGGCAAGGCAGGGCCACCAGAAAAGGACACCTGATTTCCATGACAAATATGATAGTATTGTATTAGCTAGTATTTTCTGTATTGCTGTGTGGGCATATACAGCAACACATATTAGAATAGAATGGAATCTGTCCCCTGTTGGCAGAGTCACCCCAAAGGAATGGACAGATCAGTAATCATCCCAGTTGATGTAATACTGGATTGTTTCAAAACCAACTCATAATTGATGCCAAGTAAAAGCACTGTGTACCCATTAAAATACGGCATGATTGAAGAAATAAAGTACATTTGAAACCTTTAAAAAAAAAAAAACCCAGAATGGACAGATTTTGTGGAATGTGCCTGTTTGGGCTGAGCATTATCTGCACAATTATAATATTAAGATCAGGATACAGCTGTTTGTGACTAAACCCAGACTCACCGAACAAGTCCTATCAAAGCATTACATCACCAGACATATGTTTCCTGTTTTCTATTCCCTCTATCGTTCTATCCTGATTTCCCTTCACCTGTAGGCCATAGCTACAGTTAAGCAAGTCTTGTGTTTGCCTGTCTCCTTTTCCATCTTTAATGCACAGTAACTTAGTCATTGTGCCTGGAGGGGGAGATGAAGGAGAACCTAAGGGCCCTCAAAAATGCATTTGAGACTGGAGGGCTTTTGTTCGGGGAATGCATCTTTACATAACTAACTTCCCCTTCATTTCCAATTACAAATTTGTCCTGTTGAGGCAATACCAACCCCTCAGAAAGAGCAGTGGTGAACTGAATCACAAAAGGAAAACATTCAGCAGCACAAATAAGTTGAGGTACTAACTTACCTAGAGCAATGTCCCCGCACTCTGGTACACAAAAAATGGTATCTCTTGGCTTTGTTTCTATACCTCATGCCCAGATACAGAACAGGATGTGTTTAAATTTAAGGAAGTTCATTTATTTTCTTCTTCTTTTTAAGTTTGTTTGCTTGTTTGTTTATTTATTTATTTGAGAGGGGGTGTGAGAGAAGCAGACTCCCTGCTGAGCATGGAGCCAGATAGGGCCAGAGAACGACCCTCTGATCACAACCTGAGCCAAGATGAAGTCAAACACCCAACTGACTGAGCCACTAAGGTGCCCCGAAGGAAGTTCACTTTTTTTTTTTTAAACATTTTATTTGAGAGAGAGTGAGAGCATGAGTGGGGATGAGGGGGGTGGGACCGAGAGAGAACCAGACTCCCCGCTGCTCAGGGAGCCCTACGTGGAGCTTGATCCCAGAGTCCTGGGATCATGACCTGAGCCAAAGGCAGATGCTTAACCGACTGAGCCACCCAGGCAACATCTTTATCATAAGGGCCTTATAGCTGAAAGAGACCTTAGCGGTCACTTAACACATCTCTGGTATTATACAAAGATTAAGTGTCCCTGCATTTTACACAGTTAAGGTGAAGTGACTTCTCTAATGGATCCATTTCAAATGGCTTAAGAATAAAGGCGCAAGTTTAAATACCCTAATGGAAAATACTCTGAAAAAGTTTTTGAAATACATTAGATGTAATAAGCAAGGTCAGAACAGTGTAACAGTCTATCCCTTTTTGATTTAAAAATAAATAAATAAAAGACCCTAAACTAACAGTGTTTTAGTTACCTCTGAGAAATGGGTCAGGAATTTTATTTCTTAGACTTTGTTCTTACAGCATTTCAAAATAAGTATCTTCAACGACAGAAAGCTTTGGGGGAATTTTTCCCAGCAGTGATCTAAAAAAAAAGAAAAATGTATTCTAAAATAAATAAATAAAATGTAAAAGAATGTATTCTACTC
Organism: Ailurus styani; assembly: GCA_002007465.1. NCBI lineage: Eukaryota > Metazoa > Chordata > Mammalia > Carnivora > Ailuridae > Ailurus > Ailurus styani. The sequence goes on along the minus strand of LNAC01000792.1, from coordinate 616,398 downwards.
AACCTTTAGTGACTCAATGTAATCAATAAAACATTTTCTTTGGGGGGGCGCCTGGGTGGCTCAGTTGGTTAAAGGACTGCCTTCGGCTCAGGTCATGGTCCCAAAGTCCCAGGATTGAGTCCCACATTGGGCTCCCAGCTCCATGGGGAGTCTGCTTCTCCCTCTGACCTTCTCCCCTCTCATGCTCTCTCTCTCAAATAAATTTAAAAAAAAAATTTTTTTTTTCCTTTGGGGGCACCCAGGTGGTTCATTGTTAAGTGTCTGTCTTCGGCTCAGGTCATGACCCCAGGGTCCTGAAATGGAGCCCTAAGTCCAGCTCCACACTCAGCAGTAAGTTCACTTCTCCGTCTCTCTCTGCACTTCCCCCTGCTTGTGCAAAAGCTCTCCAAAACAGGTGTCAACAGCCTGCTGGTTGTCCAATACATCCACTCTTACTCATCCATCCTAAAGCAATTTTTCAACTAAGAACATAAGCTACCAAAGTAAAAAGTTCAGGCTCCCTTGCAGAAGAGAACTGAAGCCACTGGCTCTGAGATTGTGGTGCAGAGCCAGCAATCAGCTCTGAACAGGTCTCAGCACTTCTGTGAAAAAAAATAAACTTTTATCTCATTCAAGCCACTTTGATTTGTGGTTCCTACCAGTGGAGCCAAAACTAATCCTAAAAACCCAACTCTGTCACTTGGAGTCTCCGAAAAATAAAAAATTTTTAAAATTTTTTGCCTGTCCCTTGAAATTCATAGGTGATTATCATAGAAGATGGTCCTAATAGTGATTCTTATAAATTCTGGTTTATTAAGAAATGGTTTAATAAGCAAATTATATAACCCTGGAAAAAAATTTAAATATACATACTCTTGGTACATATATTACTTTATAAATTGAATCACAGATCAACAATATAGCAGGTAGATAAGTTAACAAAACAAAATATTGCATCATTTAGGCTTTTAAATTTTTTTTTTTTTTTTTAAAGATTTTTTTTTTTTATTTATTCATTTGACACAGAGAGAGAGATTACAAGTAGGCAGAGAGGCAGGCAGAGAGAGAGGAAAGAGGAGGAAGCAGGCTCCCTGCTGAGCAGAGAGCCGGACGTGGGCCTCGATCCCAGGACCCTGGGATCATGACCTGAGCCGAAGGCAGCGGCTTTAACCCACTGAGCCACCCAGGCGCCCTAGGCTTTTAAATTTTTTAAGAAACTAAACAGCCAGGAATAAATTTATTTTCCTGTGGAAAAATTATGATTATTCAAGATTTAAATTATTCAAGATTTAATTGCAGCAGGATAAACTGAACTTTTGTATGGTTCAGGTACAACACATCTTTGTAAAACTATATAAAGCTTACTGACTGCTAAATCTTTTACATTAACTGAGTTTAATCTTCACATTAGCAGTTGTTTTTATGGCTTATATAATCACTGAACAATTTTTCAAAAATCATTTAAAATGATTGAAAAACAAAGGTCTCCAATATCTATGAAATAAGTATCAGAATTAGAATACTTCAAGAAAAGTGGTTAATGGCTTAATCACTACTGTCTACTCTTATCAGATGAGTTGAGAAAATTCACTTGGAATTTTTGCTTGTTTTGCTAGTAAATATTGTACTACTTATTTACTAGGTTTAACCCTTAAGCTCATACCCCACATCCTAATAATCCAAAGTTGAAGGCTTTCCACCATGACACTGGATAGCAGAGCTTCCTTGAGGCTATTGATTAAGATGGGCCACCATTAGTAACTGCTTTAGCAGTTATTGACCAGGCTTAGCAATCAGTCCCATTTCAGGGGCGCCTGGGTGGCTCAGTCGGTTAAGCATCTTGCCTTCAGCTTAGGTCATAATCTCAGGGTCCTGGAATCAAGCCAATCTGGCTCCCTGCTCAGCCGTGAGTATGTTTCTCCCTCGCCCGTGATCTCTTTTGCTCTCATCTTCTCTCAAATAAATAAGTACCTTTAAAAATATATATATTAAAAAAAAACAATCAATCCCATTCCACCTGCACATTCATTCTGATTTGCAACAATGGTAACACAAGTCCTGGATGAAAAGGTCATGAAAAAATGATCAAGAAATACCCTAAAAGTTATCATCTTCCTCTGGCAGAAAACCAGGGAGTTTGTTTCTTTAATTGAGAAAAAAACCTGCACAGATTCAGTTCCCTATGCAGCCCTTGCTTATTCCAGTTTTTATTTCAATTTTAAATAAAAATGGAAATAGGAATACATGGAAAATTAACATCAACATCTAGAGAATCACAAATCAAGACAAGATGATGAGAAATACACATGTTTCAATCAGTTTTCTTCCAGAACTCTTTTACGACTCTGCTTTCTTGGAAGGGAATTCATGAGCTGTAATACTTGAGGAGATTTTCATCTGTAGGTTTTAAGATTTTCTTATCTGCCATATTCACCACCCATCCAGGGGCAAGACCAAAGAAAATCTGCCTTGGATCCTTTCGAGTACTAAGCATTTTGAAGAGTTCATCTTTAGTGATATCAGGTAAAATATAGCCATACTTCTTGGCAAGTTCAAGTCTTGCTTCAGGAAATTTGGCAGGATCGGCCAGGTAACCACGATTTTTTGCATCAGTGTAATACGGTACCAGTGCTTCAGGCGGAAGCATTCGTTTTGGAATGGGTTGTCCACGCAGAAAGAATGGAACAGGTTTGCACAGAATTTCTGAAAAAATTTTAAATAAAAAAGAGAGATACAAATAATGGCTATATACAAACGATTTTCTTTTAATTATTAATTTTTGAATATTACCAAGACGAGAGCTTCATTCCAAGAAACTTTTTTTATTAAATAGGTTTATCTTAGGTAAGCAAATGGATACACTCCATTTTCAAAAATTTACATTTTGAAAATCAAAGTTATCCTGGGTTACCAACAATTAGTGCATTTCTAAACATAGGTAGTAACATCATATGTGAGCCCGATGTTTAAAAACAAAAAACATTCTTATGACATACTGACTGAGGTATATTAGAAGAAGTCGCACCACTAACAGGAACCCGTAAAAACCAAGGTGTCTAAACCACAAGTCAGAGAGCTAGGAGGACTTTTAAAATCCTCGTATGGCAGCTGGTAGGAGACAAAGAGGGAGAAGAAAGGGACTGCAGGACATCTTACCTAGACTTCTTGGGTCATAGAAGGCTGTAGTAACAACACCACCATTTTTTTCGATTGCAGCAATGGCTAGTTCTGAAGCCAACTGTACTTCAATATTAACTTTTGCCTTAAAGGTGTCAGCACCCTGTAATAGGTCAAAGCAAAGCCTGTTTGCAAACAGCTTGGCTAAAAGTAATCATGGCAAGGAAGCTTCCTTTTCATATTGCATTTTCTCCTCCAAAATGCTTATAATGCAATAGTAATTCCAACTTTAAATACCTCTGCATTGAGGTCCTATTAAACAACATGCAAATATTTTTACATGTTTTAGGCCACTCTGTCTTACCAATTTTCATCCTCTGTAAGCAGGGATGACTACATTTTCATTTTATCTATTTAGCCAACAGCAATATAAGCATCCATCCCCAGTACTTCATTAACAGTAGACCGTTTAATCCTCCTAACAACTCTGATGAAATTATTGCTACACCAACTTCATAGATGGGGACACCAAAGCACAGAGAGGTTAAGTAACTTGTCAAGATCACACAGCTAGGATTCTTTTTTTTTTTCTTTAAGATTTATTTACTTATTTTAAAGAGAGAGAGAGTCTTAACCAGATTCTATACTGAGCACCAAGCCTGAGCTAGGATTCTAACCCAGGAAGTCTAGTCACAGCACCTGTGTTCTTAAACACAACATTCTGCCATATTGAGATGGAAAAAACTTATCTTCCTCATCTTTAAGTTAGCAAAAGACCAAGAGATTGTTAACAAGGGACAAGTGGCCTAGAATCTTCTGAAGAACAAAACATCTGACAACAGGGGTGCCTGGCTGGCTCAGTCAGTAGAGCATGTAACTCTTGATCTTGGGGTTGTAAGTTTGAGCCCCGTTTGGGGTGTAGGGATTACTTAAAAATAAAATGTTTAAAAAAAAATTTGACAACAGTATCTGACCTTGTAGGGATCAGCCCACTCTAGGAAAAAAGGCAGAAGAGCACAACAGAGATTCACTTTATATTTACTATTGATTTTACTACAGACTCTAAAAGGACAAAAATATAAGTCTACTTTTCCCTAGTACAGTCAATACTAAAAAAATGTAGAACTGAACTTTCTAAAGTTAGCTTTTGGTCATTTTTATTAGGATGTACTACATTTTACTCTAATTTCAAAACAGATTCTGAATTAAGAGATGTTGGTATTACCATTCTTTTTGTGATGAAAGAATTTTTCTGCTCTTTTGGTGTGGTTGAAACAAGCTGGCTCCCACTCAAGTTCCTTTTATTAATTATGAAGCTTTCATGTATTTAAAAAATATTCCATCAATTCTAAGATACATTTTCTCACATTTTTTCCCACCTATGATACCGGCCTGCATTTTTAAAATCAATGGCACTTTTGACTCAATAAAATAAGGTCTTGCTATATTATTTGTGAATTTTAATTACTATTCTAGGTTGCCCAACTATTTCCCTATTCTTTTTCTTAAGTTTTTTTTAAAGGTTTTGTTTATTTATTTAACAGAGTGAGAGAGAGCACAAGAAGGGGGAGGGGCGGAAAGAGAGGGAGAAGCAGACTCCCCACTGAGCAGGGAGCCCGATGTGGGACTTGATTCCAGGACCCTGGGACCATGACCTGAGCTGAAGGCAGATGTTTAACCATCTGAGCCATCCAGGTGCCCCTTTTTTTTTTTTAAAGATTTTATTTAGGGGCGCCTGGGTGGCTCAGTTGTTAAGCCTCTGTGTTAGGCTCAGGTCATGATCCCAGAGTCCTGGGATCAAGCCCTGCATCGGGCTGCCTGCTCAAAGGGAAGCTTGCTTCACCCTCTCCCACTCCCCCTACTGTGCTCCCTCTCTCAATGTCCCTCTGTCAAATAAGTAAATAAAATCTTCAAAAAAAAAAAGATTTTATTTATTTATTTGACAGAGAGAGAGAGAGACAGCAAGAGAGGGAACACAAGCAGGGGTAGTAGGACAAGGAGAAGCAGGCTTCCCATTAAGCAGGGAGCCTGATGCGGGACTTGATCCTAGGACCCTGGGATCATGACCTGAGTCAAAGGCAGATGCTTAACCCACTGAGCACCCAGGCCCCCCTATTTCCCTATTCTTGGGCATTAGAGTTAGTTCCAGCATTTTCAGTATTATAAATAGCATTTTTAGGAATGTCTGCATCAGTTAGGTTTCTTTTACTATCCCTTGAAAACATATATTCTGAAGTTGGTAATTTTGTGCTGAAAGATTAAAACTCTTATTACCCATTACTTATTGCAAATCTGAAATCCAGAAAAGATCAACCAATTCACAGAGCTACCAATGATATGTAACTAACTGTACTTACTCAACTGTTGCCCTGGTGGGGTTTCAGGATTCCTTTCCTCGCTTAATATAGACACATGCCTGAAAACTGTTGGACTGCACCATTTATAGGCTGACAAAGTCACAGATTTTTTTTCATATTTATTTACATGTGTATTCCCTCATATACTCAGAGTAGAATACAGAGACTTGAGTGTGTATTCTGTATTCCCTTTTCAAATCATTTTATTTGGAAAACTTTTATCCATGAAGTTCACTTTTTCAAAGGACTCTAAAAGGTTTTTCCATAAACACATGCTTCCCCCTAGTGGACACTAAGTTACTTACATAGCTGTATTACTACTGACTTACAAGAAATAAAAGTATTAATGAACAAGTTTAACTGTTGATGAAATTCTTGGCCAATTTCTATAAATAGAAAATTCTGCTGCAACTGGAACTGGATTTGATTCGTTCCTTTTCTCCATAACTAATTATCATGAGACAATTTTTCCAATACTGAAAATATAGCAATGAACCAAAGTACTTATCCTCAAAGAACTTACATTACAGTGAAGGAGAGAGTGAAAAAATAAATGCACTAATGGTAATAAAGGTCAGGTGTTCATATGTTCATATACAAAGAAAAGTACTCTGGGCAGGGTAAAGCAGAAAGAGTATGACTGTTGCTGGGATGGTGGGGGAGGACGCTGTGAGAATTCTTTTATAAAAGGATGTCAAAAAAAATCTTCCTAATAGGACACTGACAGAGAACCAAAGGGAGTGAGTGAGCAAGATGAACAGATACACTGAAAAGCACCCCAGAAACAGAGTACAAAGGCCCCTCAATACAGCATACCAACTTCCTCAAACTACAACCAAGTATAAAACGATCGCCACTATGTAATGGTTATATGACAACTCAAAAGAAATAAAAATTAAAAAGGCAGAGTGTTGATTATATGGAATTCAGATATAGCCTTCTATGTAACACTAAAAAATCTAGTCCAGACTTACCTCCTCTACCAGCTGGACACCATAATCCCTTTTAAGTGGCTGGATGGTCACACCTCTCCCATTGACAAGCTGAGTTAAGTCGATAGGTTGAGTAGGATCCACTCGACCCAAATCAATAAGATACTGCAATCTATTGAGACTCAAAGGCTGATACTGGCGTCTGAAGCTACAAAACAAAGTAACAATTGGAAAACTCAGTCAAACTTACCTTCCTATAAATTCTTCAAATCAACCCAAAGCTCTGCCCTGTATTTTCCTCCATCAATTTAGACGACTTAACAAAATAAAACCCTCCTGGGTACAACAGAACCATAATATTGCTTGATTTTTGCTACTGAAAACTAGTATTTCATTTCATTAAAATAATTTGCCTAAGCATTCACTTCACTCAATTAAACAAATTTGTCGAAAATGTAACCCTTTATTTGAATGATGCATTAATGGAGCTCAAAGTAATGGGAGTAGTTTTCCTTTACTGAGTGACTATAATTTTCCAGATTTTTATATATATTGTTGCTCAGCCTCTAACCAACCATAAGAGCAGGCATTCTTATCTCCATTTGCAGGTCTGAGTACAAAGTCTCAGTACTAATCCAGCCTAAATTTCTCTACTAACCCAGCCTAAATTTCATTACCAAAAAGTTTCAGAGAAACAGCAACAAAAGTTTGCTTCAAAGTGAATTCAGGGCGCCTGGGTGGCTCAGTGGGTTAAAGCCTCTGCCTTCGGCTCAGGTCATGATCTCAGGGTCCTGGAATCGAGGCCCGCATCAGGCTCTCTGCTTGTCAGGGAGCCTGATTCCTCCTCTCTCTCTCTGCCTGCCTCTCTGCCTACTTGTAATCTCTCTCTCTGTCAAATAAATAAAATCTTTAAAAAAAACAAAAAAAAAACCAAAAAAACAAAGTGAATTCAAATTTCTACCAAGCTATTTTTTTTTGGTGGCTGTCAGTGAAAATTAAGGATTTTTACTTTAAAAAGCAAAGCAAGCTTACCTATGACCTTCATTAAACCCATATTTTGGGATTCGAATGTAAAATGGAGTCTGGCCTCCCTCAAAGCCCAGTCTGGGCCTGGTTCCTCTCTGACGCTCTCCTTTATGTCCTCGGCCACATTTTCTACCTCTTCTCCGACCTCTTCGCCGTCTTTCCTAGGAGGACAGAAGAGAGTTTTGTATGAGGACAGAAGAGAGTTTTAAATTGTATTTTATCTTTTCATTATATGTATTTTTTGTGATGCCATTCATTTATTCAATCAACCAGTACTGGCTAACACTACTATGTGTCAAGCACTGTTCTAGTTGCTCCCCAAATACTTCTAAGTTAGCATCTTTGCCTCTGAAGATGTAGCAAATTCTTGTAACCGAAGTCCAAGCTGCATTTCAAAGGCAAAGTTCCAAGGATGGGATAGACATAAGAATTCTGTGATAGGCTGGAATTGAAAAAAATCCTAGAGGGCGCCTGGGTGGCTCAGTGGGTTAAAGCCACTGCCTTCAGCTCAGGTCATGATCCCAGGGTCCTGGGATCGAGGCCCACATCGGGCTCTCTGCTCAGCGGGGAGCCTGCTTCCTCCTCTCTCCTCTCTCTCTGCCTGCCTCTCTGCCTACTTGTAATCTCTCCCTCTGTGTCAAATGAATAAATAAAAAAATCTTTAAAAAAAAAAAAGAAAAGAAAAAAATCCTAGAATCAAACATCCCCAACAAACAAGGTTTATACCATATTCCGAAACATTTTTTTGGAACTGTAAATACATTAGCGTTATGCATTGTATATTATTGAAACACTAATTTGTAAAGAAAGTATTTTTCTTAAATTAACTTCCTCTCAGTGAAAACAAGGAACTGATTTCTTAAAACGACAGTATATCCCCATGCCTGGCTGGTTCAGTGGGCCAGACAAGCGACTTCTGATCTCAGCGCTGTAAATTAGAGCCCCACATTGGGTGTAGAAATTACTTAAAAATAAAAGCTTTCAAAAATTAGATAAGTAAATAATGTGGCAGTATGTCAACTAACAGCTGTTCTAGCTGTATTCGGTGATTTGCAAAGGAGACATCTACCATAACCAATTCAAATCTTTCCCACGAAAATAAAGATACTGAGAACGTACTTCATTTTAAATACAATCTTCATTGAGACTATCATTTTGTAGTTTGTGACTTCATTCCTCCGCCTAATTAACATAATTATGCTTTAAAATATAAAACTTACTAAGAATTGAGACCATATGGGAAGACTGCTCTGTGCATTTAGGAGAGCAAGGGCTCGGCAACCCTAGCTCATCCCAACACCCTTCTGGAAAAAGGAGGACCCGAAAACGACTGGGAGCGAATGGCGGCTTTGCTCGTCCCATCCCCCGGCGCTTCCCCGCACCGCCACCAGCTATTTACCGGTTTCCTGGACCCCGGGTTCGGCTTTAGGTTGGCCAAGCTCACACGGGGCAGGGCCCGGAGCAATTCCAGGGCCCTTGTCCCACCGCCCTGCAGGGAACCTGCCATTTCCCGCAGGGCCCAGACCCTCCAAGGGCGCCCGGGGTGGCCTCAGAGCCCACGTGGTCCCGCGGCGCTGCTTTACGGCCGCGGCACCGCCCCTGTCGTACCGCTGGAACTGCTGGACTTCCTGTCACGGTGTCCAGGAGGACCTCGATACGGTCGGAAATCTTGCAACATTGTCGTCTCAGTATTGCTCGACATTTTTTCTTGTTTTTAGTTCACTGGGGATGTGAGCCTCGTTAGAGATCGGGCGTTGATCTCGTCTCTGAACGTACGTTTTCTTCCGCTTCGTAAGGGCACGCATTGAAAACGCTGTGCGGTAGGGAATCTTTGAGTCAGGGTTTGGCCTGGCATGTTTTGTCTTGGGGTCTTGTAGTCCTTATAAGACAGTGGGTTCTCAGAGCTCCACGTAGAGGCTGGAATAAAATAACGTGAGCTCTAAACCATTAGTTGTTTTTTTTAAGATTTTTTATTTATTTATGTGAGAGAGACAANAGGCTGGAATAAAATAACGTGAGCTCTAAACCATTAGTTGTTTTTTTTAAGATTTTTTATTTATTTATGTGAAAGAGACAAAGAGAGCGAGCATGAGAGGGGAGAAGGTCAGAGGGAGAAGCAGACTCCCTGCTGAGCAGGAAGCCCAACGTGGGACTCGATCCCGGAACTCCAGCATCATGACCTGAGCTGTAGGCAGTCGCTTTAACCCACTGAGCCACCCAGGTGCTCCTCTAAACCATTAGTTTTGAGCTTCGTTTAATTACACGCTATGAGATATGAAAATAATACCCGGGGTCCACCTTTTAAAATGCCTGGCCAGGGGCGCCTGGGTGGCTCTGTAGGTTGAGCATCGGAGCGGTGGTTTGGACTCAGGTCACGATCTCCCGGTCTTGGGATGAGCACCGTCCCCCCCAATCCTGGGCTCCGGTTTAGCCGGGAGTCTGCTAGATTTTCTCTCCCTCCCTCTGCCCTTCCCCCCGCTTGAGGCGCGTCCTCTCTCTCGCTCGCTCGCTCGCTTGCTCTAGAATAAATAAATCTTTTAAAAAGAAAGTAAAATGCCTGGCTAATACCAACATGTGAATAAAACTTAAAACTGCGTGTTCTCTTCCCTGCATACCTATAGATACTGCCTTGCCGGAACCACTGAGATAACTAACTTCATTTATTATTTAAAATGTTGTGACCCATGTGGGCGCTCTGTATGTGTCAGACGCGTTGAGTCAGACTGATGAGATTTATCTAAACAACCAGTCCTAATGGTAGATCTTTGTATTTTTTGCAGTCCGTGAAGGTAAGGCTCAGCAAAGTCAAGTAATTCGCGGAGCCAGGATGCACTTATACTGCCGCCTTAAAAAGTAGTAGTATTTTTTTTATTGAATATCTGCAGCACAAAACACATACCATTATTTTCACTCAAAAAAGATCAGCTCCCTTGTTTTTGTTTTAAGGGAGTATAATACAGAAGACCGTGTTCCTTTTTCTTTTATTCTTTTTACATTTCACTGTCTTGCTGTGGAGTTGTTCTTCCTGATTCCTGTTAGTGATACAAATAGTGAAGGTGAGAAATAAACTTTTGGAGAGGAGCTACTATGTTTGACTAAACCTTTTTTGAAGTTATTTTAAATCAAATGTAAAAAAAAAGTGCATTTATTCCTTTAAGCAATATTTATGAGCAAGTCACTAACTTGTTACTAAGAAATATACATAGATGAAGTCAAATAGGATCTTGCTCCCAGGTTTGTTTTAAATCTAGGAGAGGAAACCTAACAAAATTGAGTATTTTTTAAAGATTTAGTTGTAAGTAATCTCTACAACCAACATGGGGCTTGAACCCACAACCCTGAGATTGAGTTGCTAAGCCAGCCAGGTGCCCCCAAACTGAGTATTTTTTAAAAGGTAAAGGAGCACCTGGGTTGTTCAGTTGTTTAAGCCTCTTTCTTCTACTCAGGTCATGATCCTAGGGCCCTGGGATTGAGCCCCAGGTCCAGCTCCCTGCTCAGCAGGGAGTCTACTTCTCCCTCCCCCTCCTCCTCTCCCCCATTCATTCTCTCTCTTCTCCTCCCTCCCTCTTTCTCAAGAAAAATAAAATCTTTTTTTAAAATGAAAATAAAAGTTAAAGAAAAATACAAATATGACTATGAAACAATACACAGTACAGACTCTATATGGAAGTACAGAAGAAAATACAGGAAAAAATAGAAGCTATTCCTGACTTTTAAGGCTTCAATTCAATATATTTCATCATTTTTTGTTAGGAATTTCATATACTTAAGAAAATTGCAAAATATGTTGCACAATATGTACTAGTCTGCAGAAAGAGTCACAATTTTTTCCTCTACCTAGAAAATAATTGCTTGCATTAAGTAATGAATTTCTAGATGACTGTTAATACTAATAACATTTTTTAATCAGACAAAAACTTATTGAATAAATGCGATACAGGGAACAAAACAATGTGTTGCATTTCTTGGAAGTAGATGTTCTTTATTGTGTAGGTTACATAATGTTATTAGGCATCAGTTAATAGTGGAAATAATTGTCATTAATTGTAGGCTACCTGTTTATCCCATATCCAACAGGTTGATGAAGATATAAAACTCAATTTGATGAGTACCATCTGTGTTGTAAAAACATAAATTAAGGTTCTGTGGTAAATAAGTCATTCATCCTTACCTTAAGCCTATATAAGTTCTACATCATCATTATTGCATGAGAACATTTGTTAAGAATGTGCAAGACTGTACTCTCAGGGATCATTTCTGTAGTTTGTTAAACACCTCAGTGATTGGCATATTATGCTATTACCCTATTTAAATCTTCAAGTAGACCTTGTAGTAAGAAAACATCTCATTAACTTTTATCCTGTTTCCACCCTGGGTTGATAATGACTACTGAATCATTATATAAAAGGAATGAAATGAACCCTGTAAAGATGGTATGATTGGAAATCCCTTGGGAAGGCCTCTTGCCCACACTTCTAAATAATCTTCCTCCACTTGTCCAAGGGCCTTTAACAGTCTAATACAGATTAATTCCTTTGAACTCATTTAAAATGAAACTTCTTGAAGTGAGTGGAGAATAAGAGTGAGGGGGTAAAAATAAAAGGGGATAAATTCATCATACAGGGCACTTTACATGAACCGTAATGTAATATACTATGAAGTAAAGAGTCTGATCCACTGAACTTACCTAACAACAAAAATGAGCACATAAAACTCTCTTCCTAAATAAGATCACACATTAAAGAATATTTTGTCAGGGATGGGAACAGGAGGAAAAGAATTTCAGTTATTAGATTATTACTGACTTTTACTCTGAGCCAAGAGCAAGTCATTTTTAGAATGAGCCCAAGAATAGTCTTATTTTGTGTTTATCAAAGTTGAGAATCAGAAAACAACTGGAGATGAGACTTTCCTAAGTGAAGAGAGGAGGAAGTCAGGGGTGGGAGAGCAGTATATCCCTTTGATATTGGGAGAAAACAGTACCCAGGGGGCCAAGAAAAGGACATGGGAAGGGGATGGAAATAAATGTCACTTTGATAAAACCTACCAACTCTTATCAAAGGTTGGTCCTGACATAGGTCTTCATTCACACTTAAATAGTTTTTAATTTTATTAAAGTAAAGTAAGGTATACATTAGTAGGAGAAAAATTGAATAGTATAGGAAGAGTCTCTAATGAGAAACCAGAATTCTCCATAGGCAATCACTTTTAACTTTCTATTTCATCTGGTGATTGCCTCCATATTTATAATTTAAAATATCTCTATCACTAATTCTTTGATCAATTTTTTATATTGTATATTTACCTGTCTTAAGATAGATGAAAATTTAGATCATTTAAATTACTTTCTAGTATTTTAGTTCTCTCATGGTAAATCTGTAATTCTTTTTTAAGATGTTATTTATTAGAGCAAGCACGAGCAGGAGGGGTGGAGAGAGAGAGAGAGACTCTCAAGCAGACTCTGCATGGAGTGTGGAACCCGATTTGGGGCTCAATCCCAGGATCCTGAAATCATGACTTGAGTGGAAACCAAGACTCAGACACTTAACCGACTGTGCCACCCAGGCACCCCAGTAAATGTGTAATTTAAATAACATGTGTACTTTAAATATATATTTCTTGAATTTTCAACTATCAAAAGTATACAGCAGCTTCTCACTCTAAGATGAAGATACTGACACATCTCACCTCTCACACTTTTTTGCCCCCTCTATTTATAACTTCTAGCTACATATTTTCTTTACCATTGTCATGGATATAAACAAGAAGCTACAAAAATCACTGTACTTGCTCTCTATAGAGGAATTTTCAGTATTTTTCTCTTTTGGGCCTGCAAAGAACTGGCTTTCAGACTGACAGGCTTTCTTTAAATTCAAGATCACAGATCCCAAAATGGTCATCCCATTCCAGTGTTCTAGAAAACTTGCTTTTTCACTCTTCACACTGACAATTTTGTACCTTCTTTCTCAGCCAATGACTTTCTCTTCTACTTTAAAAAAAGAAGTCATGAGATAAGGCATTTTTCCACACCCTGCTGCCAAATGTACAATCTTTCCTATCATTCCATACATCCTCTGTATATTAACTATACCTCAATAAAGCTGAAAAACATTGAAACTCTCTGTTCTCTTAACTGAGGGCTGTGGCGCCTGGGTGGCACAGTTGTTTTAAGTGCCCAGGTATTGGTTTCGCCTCAGGTCATGGTCTCAGGGTCCAGGATCCACCCCCGAGTAGGCAGAGTCCACATGAGAGTCTCTTCCTCTCCCTCTTCCCCTCCTGTGTTTTTCTCTCTCTCTCAAATAAATAATTTTTTTTTAAAGAGTGCTTAGAAGCATTCAAGGCAGTTGATCACTTTGTCCTTGAAATGCTTTCTTTGTCTGGTTTCTGGATAACCCACATTTTTGGTTTTCTTCTTCCACCCTGGTTGATCTTTTTCACTTTTACTGGGTCCTCCTAAACTACCTGCCCTCTAAATGTTGAAATTTATCTTTTCCATGTAGATATTCTCTCAAGATAAATGATTTATAAATTCTCAGATTTATATCTGCATCTCAGATCTGAGTTCAACTTGTATGTGTTCAGCTGCTTAATTGGTATCTTGACTAAGATATCAAAAGGAGATTCTAGATTTCCAACTCTTTGCCACAATCTCCTCCAAACTTCTTTTCTCTTATATTCCCCCCCTCAAAAATGGCACCTCCATTTCTCTAGTTATTAAAGCCAAAACCCAGAGAGTCATTCTTTATGCCTATTTCTGTATTTCCCATATTAACAACACCAATCTCTTTGACCCAAAAACACCATGGTGATTCACTCCACCACCATCTTGCCTAGAATAATGCTACGGTCTACTGATGATGTCTTTTTACTTCCATTGCCACCCCTTCCAGTCCATTCTCCAAAAGTAGTCAGAAAGTCATTACTTTTCAGTGGTTTTACATTGCACCTGAGTCAAATACAAACATCTTGCCGTGGCCCATGAGAATCAGGCTGATCTGATTTCTTCTTGTCACTCTATCTTCAAAGTGCTGGGGATACTTCAGTGAATGAAATAGGCAACTTATGGAGTTTTCTGGGGTTTTTTGGGGAGGGGATACAATAAATAAGTACAAATAAATAAAACTATTTCTGAGAATAAGGAGTACCATGTAGATAATTAAAAAGGAAATTGTAATACAGATTAACTGGTATTGGGGTTAACCACAAATTTTTTTTAAAGATTTTATTTATTTATTTGACACACAGAGAGAGATCAGATCACAAGTAGGCAGAGAGTCAGGCAGAGAGAGAGGGAGGAGGAAGCAGGCTCCCTGCCAAGCCGAGAGCCCGATGCAGGCCTTGATCCCAGGACCCTGAGATCATGACCTGAGCCGAAGGCAGAGGCTTTAACCCACTGAGCCACCCAGGCGCCCGTTAACCACAAATTTTAGACTGAGTGGTCAAAGGTCGCCTCTCTGAAGGGACATTTGAACTGAATGACACAAGAATTTTTAACATTTTCTAAACAAAGGTTTATTTCTTGGTAATATTATAATCTTACTGAAGAGCATCTTGGAACTCCTTAACTATGTAATTCTATGTATGCTCCTTATCTGTGTAATTCTAGGATTCAGGATGAGACAGCAGTCACATTCTGAAGCTTGCAGGTTGCTGTGACAAATGGAAAGAGGATTCTGGAGGGTCTCACACCAGGAATGGAAAACTCTAGTCTGAAAGTGACACTTGTCTCTTCCACCTACCATGTATTGACTGGAACTACTCACATGACCTCACCCCCCCAAAACTGGGAAGTGCAATCCTACCATGTTCTCGAACATAGAGAATCATAAGTATTTGTTATTTATTTATTTAGAGCACAAGTGGGGGGAGGAGCAGAAGGAAAGGGAGAGAAAAAGTCTGCAGCAGACTCCAAGCTGAGTGTGGAGCCTGACTCCAGACTCAATCCCGGACCCTGAGATCACGACCTGAACTGAAATTAAGAGTCGGATGCCCAGGCAACTGAGCCACCCAGGCACCCCCAGAAATATTTGAAAAAATGTTAACAACTACCATAGTCCTTCATGTTCACAAAGGAAAATAAAAAAGAGGGAAAGGCACAGATGCATGCTTGGTGGTAGCAAGAGTTCTCCTATAGTTATACAATGTCATGGTATTACTAGGTCTGGTCCCTCTGGTAGGTGTAGAATAGAAGCAGAAGATGTTTTGGTGAGCCTTTCCAAATCTTGCTGGTATCCAATCCTAAGACTGAGGAAATGGTTTCCTACTATTTTATAGAGCTGGAAGAATATAAAGCTATATGGCTTTATAGAGCCATAAAATGTTACCGAATTCTCCCTACTAAGGATTTCAGTTTACTCAGATTCAGTCAAGCTGCCTTTAACTATTCCAAAAGTCAAGAAGAGTCTGGAAATATGTATTGTCTCCATAATAACATTTCAGAGCAAAAATCAAATAAATGGGCACAAGACTGGCTCATTGATATTTTATGACTATTTTCAAGACTATTTCTTGCATATTACACATACATTTGGAGAGGCAACAAAAGGTTCATTCAAGGTTATAAATGCCACTAAGACATACATGTTGCTTCTTCTATTTAATTCATGGTTTCTTGGTCTTAAAAAAGTAAAAGACTTTAACCCTTTGTCCCGTTTGAGCTCTTTCTATTATGAAATATTTCAAGACTATTGTTAAATATAACAGTAAGCTGAATACCTATGTACCCACCACCCACCTTACAAAATAAAATTGTGTGTGTATAAATATATATATATATATATATATATATGGTTGTCTCTTTTTTAGAGTCAAATTCCTCTTTCTGCTAGCTTCCCCAGAAATAGTCACTATTCTGAATTTAGAATTTATCCTTCCTATGCATTTCTTTGTACATTTACTGTATCTCTTTATATCCATTATCAGTATACAATATTTTGAGATTTTTGGCTTCTGGAAATGATGGGGTAAAAACAACTAAATAATAATTTTAAAAAAGAACAAGATTTATTCTCCCAGTACACACAACTAGGCAACCAGAAAAAATATACAGCATAATGGCTTTCAAATATTAGACAACAGGCACTTCTCTGAGGAAAATGAAACAAAAGATTTGAACTATATTATTGCTCCAACTTATAGCCTTCTTTCCAGGCCACGTGCAGGGAGGAAGTATCCAAATAGAGCCCCCTAGGTCTCCCAGAGGGAAAAAGACAGAGTTTGTACAGGGAAAGCCTACTAGCTTTTATAGAATCAAGTATGAGAGAAGAGAAAGCTACACAGGGAGAGCTCCAAATGAGTATTGGTCACACATGTGTTTGAAGAAACTAAGATAAAAATAAACCAGGAGAAAGATTCAAGCAGAGACTTTCCAGAGCTCAGACAGGGCTAGGAAAACTTTATGTTAACAGTAGCGTGCAGGTGTGCATGTCATGTGTGCGCGCATGCACACACACACACACACACACACACATCTCCTACCACAAGGACTTTCTCAAAATGCTACTGCCTAAGCGTTGGGACCAAATTAGTCCTATACTGTAATGGACCCACCAGGCAAGACAAAAAAGCAAGCCTCAAACAGACCAATTGAACAAGTGACTTAACTGCATTTCAAAACAAAGACTAAAAATATTTTAGGTAAAAAATGCAGAAACTCCAACAACTAAGAAAATAACAATAATAAAATCCATAATTTTTGACATCTTGTAAAAAAAAATTACCAGATATGCAAAGAGGCAAGAAAGGAAATTTAAAAGCCAATCAATATAAATAGATGCAGAGATGATAGAAATAATTGGCAAAAATGTTTAAAAAGTTAGAATAAATATACTTCATATGTCCTAGGAGGAAAGATGAGCATTATAAGGAGATATGAAGATGTTAAAAAAAATCTATTTCCCAACAATGTAAATACACTTAATCCTACTGAACTGTACACTTATAAATAGTTAAGATGGTAAATTATATGCTATGTGTTTCACCACAGTTAAAAACTTTGCTAATCTAAAACACAACAAATAAAACAGCAAATAAATGTCTATAGGTGAAAAATATAATGTCTGAGAAGAAAATGGTATGGATAACATTACCAATAAGTTATGCACTGTAGAAAAAGATTAACAAACTTAAGCCTTAATAGAAATCATCTAAAATGAAACAGAGGAAAGGCAGGGAAAAAATATATTAGTGATCTGTAGAGCAACAACAAATATCCTAACATTAGATATAATTGCATTCCCAGAAAGGAGGAGAGACGATGGGAAAATAAATTTTGAAGAACTAATGGATGAAATTTTTCCAAATTTAATTAAAATGATTAACTCACAGGTCCAAGAAGCACAATAAGCCCTGAGCAGAATTAACTAGGAAACACCACCAAAGTACCTGATGATTATATTGCTTAAAATCAGTGATAAGGGAAAAAAATTTTTTTTTAAAGATTTTATTTATTTATTTGACACAGAGAGAGAGAGTATAAGTAGGCAGAGAGGCAGGCAGAGAGATAGGGAGAGGAGGAAGCAGGCTCCCTGCCAAGCAGAGAGCCCGATGCGGGCCTCGATCCCAGGACCCTGAGATCATGACCTGAGCCGAAAGCAGAGGCTTTAACCCACTGAGCCACCCAGGCGCCCTCA
>LNAC01000792.1:563332-598333 GCA_002007465.1 Ailurus styani | reverse complement strand
TTTAATTAACATATAATGTATTATTTGCCCCAGGGGTACAGGTCTGTGAATCATCAGGCTTACACATTTCACAGCACTCACCATAGCACATACCCTTCCCAATGTCCATAACCCAGCCACCCTATCCCTACCCTCCCACCACCCCCCCCAGTAACCCTAAGTTTGTTTCATGAAATTAAGAGTCTCTTACGGGTTTTTTTCCCTCCCCATCCCATCTTGTTTCATTTTTTCTGTCCCTTCCCCCCATGACCTCCCACCCTGCCTCTCAAATATCTCATACCAGAGAGATCATATGATAATTGTCTTTCTTTGATTGACTTATTTCACTTAGCATAATACCCTCTAGTTCTATCCATGTCATTGCAAATAGCAAGATTTCATTTTTTAATGGCTGCATAGTATTCCATTGTATATGTATATCCACCCCATCTTCTTTTTCCATTCATCTGTTGATGGACATCTAGGTTCTTTCCATAGTTTGGCTTTTGTGAACATTGCTGCTATAAACATTCAGGTGCACATGCCCCTTCGGACCACTACATTTGTATCTCTAAGGTAAATACCCAGTAGTGCAATTGCTGGGTTGTAGGGTAGCTCTATTTTCAACTTTTTGAGGAACCTCCATCCTGTTCTCCAGAGTGGCTGCACCGGCTTGCATTCCAGCAGTGTAGGAAGGTTCCCCTTTCTCCACATCCTCGCCAACATCTGTCATTTCCTGACTTGTTAATTTTAGCCATTCTGACTGGTGTGAGGTGGTATCTCACTATGGTTTTGATTTGTAATTCCCTGATGCCGAGTGATGTCGAGCACTTTTTCATGTGTTTGTTGGCCATTTGGATGTCTTCTTTGCTGAAATGTTTGTTCATGTGTTCTGCCCATTTCATGATTGGATTATTTGTTCTTTGGGTATTGAGTTTGATAACTTCTTTATAGATTTTGGATATTAGCCCTTTATCCGATATGTCATTTGTGAATATATTATCCCATTCTATCCATTGTCTTTTGGTTTTGTTGACTGTTTCCTTTGCTGTGCAAAAGCTTTTGATCTTGATGAAGTCCCAATAGCTCATTTTTGCCCTTGCTTCCCTTGCCTTTGGTGATGTTTGTAGGAAGAAGTTGCTGTGCCTGAGGCCAAAGAAGTTGCTGCCTTTTTCTCCTCAAGGATTTTGATGGATTCCTGTCTCACATTGAGGTCCTTCATCCATTTTGAGGCTATTATTGTGTGTGGTGTAAGGAAATGGCCCAGTTTCATTCTTCTGCATGTGGCTGTCCAATTTTCCCAACACCGTTTGTTGAAGAGATTATATTTATCCATTGGACATTCTTTCCTGCTTTGCCGAAGATTAGTTGACCATAGAATTAAGGGTCCATTTCTGGGCTCTCTATTCTGTTCCATTGATCTACATCTCTGTTTTTGTACTGGTACCATACTGTCTTGATGATTACAGTTTTTTTTTTAAGATTTTATTTATTTATTTCACAGAGGGAGAGAGATCACAAGGAGGCAGAGAGGCAGGCAGAGAGAGAGAGAGAGGGGGAAGCAGGCTCCCCACTGAGCAGGGAGCCCGATGCGGGCCTCGATCCCAGGACCCTGAGATCATGACCTGAGCCAAAAGCAGAGGCATTAACCCACTGAGCCACCCAGGCGCCCTGATGATTACAGTTTTGTAATAGAGGTTGAAGTCTGGAATTCTGATGCCGCCAACTTCGGTTTTCTTTTTCAACATTCCTCTGGCTATTCAGGGTCCTTTCCATATAAGTTCCATATAAGTTCTAGGATTATTTGTTCCATTTCTTTGAAAAAAATGGCTGGTATCTTGATAGGGATTGCACTAAATGCGTAGATTGCTTTAGGAAGCATAGACATTTTCACAGTATTTATTCTTCCAATCCATGAGCATAGAACATTTTCCCATTTCCTCAATTTCTTCCAAGNTTATTTGTTCCATTTCTTTGAAAAAAATGGCTGGTATCTTGATAGGGATTGCACTAAATGCGCAGATTGCTTTAGGAAGCATAGACATTTTCACAGTATTTATTCTTCCAATCCATGAGCATGGAACATTTTCCCATTTCCTCAATTTCTTCCATTAGTACTTTATAGTTCTCTGAGTACAGATTCTTTACCTCTTTGGTTAGGTTTATTCCTAGGTATCTTAGGGTTTTGGGTGCAATTGTAAATGGGATCGACTCCTTATTTTCTCTTTCTTCTGTCTTGCTGTTGGTGTATAGAAATGCAACTGATTTCTGTGCATTGATTTTATATCCTGACACTACTGAGTTCCTGTATGAGTTCTAACAGTTTTGGAGTGGAGTCTTTTGGGTTTTCCACATAAAGTATCATATCATCTGCAAAGAGTGAGACCTTGACTTCTTCTTTGCCAATTCAGATGCCTTTTATTTTTTTTGTTGTTGTTGTTGTCTGATTGCTGAGGCTAGGACTTCTAGTGCTATGGTGACTAGCAGTGGTGATAGTGGACATCTCTGCCGTGTTCCTGACCTTAGGGTAAAAGCTCTCAGTTCTTCCCTATTGAGAACAATATTCGTTGTGGGATTTTCTTAGTTGTCTTTGATGATATTGAAGTATGTACCCTGTATCCCTACACTGAAGAGTTTTGATCAAGAAAGGATGCTGTACTTTGTCAAATGCTTTTTCAGCATCTATTGAGAGTATGATATGGTTCTTGTTCTTTCTTTTATTAATATATTGTACCACATTGATTGATTTGCAGATGTTGAACCAACCTTGCATCCCAGGAATAAATCCCACTTGGTTGTGGTGAATAATCCTTTTAACATACTGTTGGATCCCATTCGCTATTTTGGTGAGAATTTTTGCATCTGTGTTCATCAAGAATTTGGTTTGTAACTCTCCTTTTTGATAGGGGTTTGTCTGGTTTGGGGATCAAGGTAATGTTGGCCTTATAAAATGAAAGTTTCCTTCCATTTCTATTTTTTGGAACAGTTTCAGGAGAATAGGTATTAATTCTTCTTTAAATGTTTGGTAGAATTTCCCTGGGAAGCCGTCTGGCCCTGGGCTCTTGTTTGTTGGGAGATTTTTGATGACTGCTTCAATCTCCTTACTGGTTATGCGTTTGTTCAGGTTTTCAATTTCTTCCTGGTTCAGTTTTGGTAGTTTATATGTCTCTAGGAATGCAACCATTTCTTCCAGATTGTTTGTATTTCCTTTGTGTTCATTGTGATCTCTCCTATTTCATTCATAATTTTATTAATTTGGGTCCTTTCTCTTTTCTTTTTGATAAGTTTGGCCAGGGGTTTATCAATCTTATTATTTTTTTCAAAGAATAAGCTCCTAGTCTTGTTGATATGTTCTACTGTTCTTTTGGTTTCTGTTTCACCGATTTCTGCTCTGATCCTTATTATTTATCTTCTCCTGCTGGGTTTAGGCTTTCTTTCCTGTTCTTTCTCCAGCTCCTTTAGGTGTAGGGTTAGTCTGTGTACTTGAGACCTTTCTTGTTTCTTGAGAAAGCTTGTATTGCTATGTACTTTCCTCTCAGGACCGACTTTACTGTGTCCCAAGTATTTTGAGCAGTTGTGTTTTCATTTTCATTTGTTTCCATGAATTTTTTAAAGTATTCTTTAATTTCCTGGTTGACACATTCATTCTTTAGTAGGATGCTCTTTAGCCTCCATGTATTTGAGTTCTTTCCAACTTTCCTCTTGTCATTGAGTTCTAGTTTCAAAGCACTGTGGTCTGAAAATATGCAGTGAATGATCCCAATCTTTTGGTACTAGTTGAGACCTGTTTTGTGACCCAGGATGTGATCTATTCTGGAGAATGTTCCATGTGCAGTAGAGAAGAATGTTTTGGGATAGAACATTCTAAATATATTTGTGATGTCCACTTGGTCCAGTATGTCATTTAAAGCCTTTATTTCCTTGTTGAGCTTTTGCTTAGATATCTGTCCATTTCAGTAAGGGGGTTGTTAAAGTCGCCTACTATTATTGTATTATTATCAATGTGTTTCTTTGATTTTGTTGTTAATTGGTTTATATAATTGGCTGCTCCCATGTTAGGGGCATAGATATTTAAAATTGTTAGATCTTCTTGTTGGACAGACCCTTCAAGTATAATATAGTGTCTTTCCTCATCTCTTATTATGGTCTTTGGCTTAAAATCTAATTTATCTGATATAAGGATTGCCACCCCAGCTTTCTTTTGATGTACATTAGCATGGTAAATTGTTTTCCACCCCCTCACGTTAAATCCGTAGGTGTCTTTGTGTCTAAAATGAGTTTCTTACAGACAGCATATCGATGGGTCTTGTTTTTTTATCCATTCTGATACCCTGTGTCTTTTGATTAGGGCATTTAGCCCACTTACATTCAAGGTAACTATTGAAAGATATGAATTTAGTGCCATTGTATTGCCTCTAAGGTGACTATTACTGTATATTGTTTATGTTCCTTTCTGGTCTGTTACTTTTAGGCTCTCTCTTTGCTTAGAGGACCCCTTTCAATATTTCCTGTAGGGCTGGTTTGGTGTTTACAGATTCTTTCAGTTTTTGTTTGTCCTGGAAGCTTTTTATCATTCCTTCTATTTACAATGACACCTTACCTGGATACAGTATTCTTGGCTGCATATTTTTCTCATTTAGTGCTCTGAATATATCATGCCAGTCCTTTCTGGCCTGCCAGGTCTCTGTGGATAGGTCTGTTGCCTATCTAATATTTCTACTATTGTATGTGACAGACCTCTTATCCTGAGGTGCTTTCAGGATTTTCTCTTTTTCACTAAGACTTGTAAGTTTTACTATTAGATGACGGGGTGTGGACCTATTTTTATTGATTTTGAGGGGGGTTCTCTGTGCCTCCTGGATTTTGATGCTTGCTCCCTTTGCCAAATTAGGGAAATTCCCTACTATAATTTGCTCCAATATACCTTCTGCTCCCTTCTCTTTTTTTCTTCTTCTGGGATCCCAATTATTCTAATATTGTTTGAACTTATGATATGACTTATCTCTCGAATTCTCCCCTCGTTGTCCAGTAGTTGTTTATCACTCTTTTGCTCAGCTTCTTTATTCTCCATCATTTGGTCTTCTATATCACTAATTTCCTCTTCTGTCTCATTTATCCTAGCAGTAAGAGCCTCCATTTTTTATTGCACCTCATTAATAGCTTTTTTTATTTCAACTTGGTTAGATTTTTGTTCTCTTATTTCTCCAGAAAGGGTTTTTATTTCTCCAGAGAGGGATTCTCTAATATCTTCCATGCTTTTATCAATCCCAGCTAGCACCTTGATAATCATCATTCTGAACTCTAGTTCTGACATCTTACTAATGTCCGTATTGATTAGGTCCCTAGCTGTCAATACTGCCTCTTGTTCTTTTGTGTGTGTGTGTGTGGTGAGTTTTTCTGCCTTGTCATTTTATCCACATTNTTGTAAGTTTTACTATTAGATGACGGGGTGTGGACCTATTTTTATTGATTTTGAGGGGGGTTCTCTGTGCCTCCTGGATTTTGATGCTTGCTCCCTTTGCCAAATTAGGGAAATTCCCTACTATAATTTGCTCCAATATACCTTCTGCTCCCTTCTCTTTTTTTCTTCTTCTGGGATCCCAATTATTCTAATATTGTTTGAACTTATGATATGACTTATCTCTCGAATTCTCCCCTCGTTGTCCAGTAGTTGTTTATCACTCTTTTGCTCAGCTTCTTTATTCTCCATCATTTGGTCTTCTATATCACTAATTTCCTCTTCTGTCTCATTTATCCTAGCAGTAAGAGCCTCCATTTTTTATTGCACCTCATTAATAGCTTTTTTTATTTCAACTTGGTTAGATTTTTGTTCTCTTATTTCTCCAGAAAGGGTTTTTATTTCTCCAGAGAGGGATTCTCTAATATCTTCCATGCTTTTATCAATCCCAGCTAGCACCTTGATAATCATCATTCTGAACTCTAGTTCTGACATCTTACTAATGTCCGTATTGATTAGGTCCCTAGCTGTCAATACTGCCTCTTGTTCTTTTGTGTGTGTGTGTGTGGTGAGTTTTTCTGCCTTGTCATTTTATCCACATTAGAATAGATGAATGAGAGAACAAAATACTAAAAGGGTAGCAACGACCCCAGAAAAATATACACTAACCAAATCAGAAGAGACCTGAAACTGGAGGGAGCAGAAAGGGGGGATAAAAGACAAATATATATATATATATATATATATATATACATATACATATACATATACATANTATATATATATATATATATATATATATATATATATATATATATATATATATATATATGACTGGTGAATAGAACAGAGCCACACATTTGATTTTGGGTGTATTTTGGTCTGTTAGAAGAAACTACCTCCCAAATTTTAAAGAAAGAAAAATATATATATATACACAAAAATAAGGGTAAACATGATGAAGGGATGGAAAGTGAGTATAAAGATGAAAATTAAAAAAGATTCTTAAAAAGGAATTGATAAGAAGTTGGTTGAAAAAAGAATTAAAAAGAGGAAAGAATGTGAGTAGACTGGAGACTAGAATAAAGCTATGCACTAGATTTATGGTATATTTTGGTCTATTAGAAGAAATTTTATCCCACAATTTTAAAGAAAAAAGAAGCCTATATGTATACAAAAAATAATGTTAATACAATGATGGGATAAAATATGAGTATAACAATGAAAATTTTAAAAGGTTTTTAAAAAGGTATTGATAAGTTAAAATAGTTTAAGAAACATTAAAATAGGAAAGAGAAAAAATTTTTAAAAATAGAATAAGAAAAAATAAAACTAAAAAATTTTAACTTTGAAAGATGAAAGGATCATGGGAAAAAAGCCATGAATTCTATGTGTTGCTTTCCCCTTGCTCTGGAGTTCCGCAGTTCTCATTGATTGGTGAACTTGGTCTTGGCTGGATGTTCTTCTGATCTTCTGTGGCAAGTGTCTGTTGCAATGATTCTCAAATGTCTTTCCCTGAGGTGGAATTGCGCTGCTCTTGCCAGGGGGCAGGTTAAGTAATCTGCTCTGTTTAGGTCTCCAGAGCTTTTGTTCCCTGAATGCTTTTCGTATGGCTTTGGAGGACAGGAATGAAAATGGTGGCCTCCCAATCTCTGGCCCATAGGGTTGAAGAGCTCAATGCCCCACTCCTCAGTGCACCCTCAGAGAAAAGCAGTCAATCCCTCCCATCTCCCTGGTCTCTAGCCGCACTCCGAGCTCACCCAGCCTGTGCACTAGTGTGTCTATCTCTGGTGCACAGCCCCGTTTGGAGTTTCCAAACCCAGCAGATTCTTGCAGTGTGCTCCCCTGCTACTCTTCCCAGAGGAGAAAGGAGGGGGTCACCCCAGATCTGTCACTTGTGGGGTCCCTGCTCAAAGAGCAGTGGCTTGACTTTGCCTCAGATCATGGTTTAAGGTAACCCCGAGTACAGAGCCCACTCCTTGGCTTTGTCTCTGAAGCTGGCTTCCCTGCTCTGATACGTGGGCATGCTGCCACACTCAGACACCCCTGGCCTTTTTGGGACCCTGCGGATCCTGAGACCACACTATCCCCACAAGGGCTGCACCCCCTGCTTAGCATCTAGAGCAATGTCCCTTAGTGAAGCCGACTTCTTCTGGAAAAAAGGTTTTAATTTTGTGCTCCACTGCTCTATCACTTGCTGGGATCTGGTCCCTCCTCCCACAGTCTATCTTCTGAAATGTTGCCTTGGATTCACTACTCTGCACATCTTACCTTCCAGAAAGGAGTTGATTTTCTGTTCCTAGAATTGCTGCTCTTCTTCTCTTCTATCTCCTGTTGAGTTTGTAGGTGTTCAGAATGGTTTGATAACTATTTAGCTGAACTCCTGGGACCTGATGATATTTAGGTCTCAGAGTCTTCTGCCATCTTTCTCCTTCCCCCAGGAAAAAAACTTAAAAGCACCCAGAAATATAAGGCATGTACAGAAAAATGAAGGTAAGAATGACAGCAGATATCTCAATGGAATGACAGAGAACCAGAAGATAAGGGGGCAATACTTTTTTAAAATGCTGAAAGAAAAACCATAGCCACCTAAAAATCTATATACAGTAAATATACATTTCAGGAATGAAAGTGAAAAAATGACTATTTCAGACATATAAAAGCTTTAATAAATTTGATTAAATGTACATGATGTGAGATAGCTGTCCAACTTCATTCTTTTGTGTATGGATATCCATTGGACAACTAATTTTTGACAAAGATACCAAGGTACTTCAAAAAGGAAATTATAATCTTTTTAGTGACTGGTGATGGACAATCAGCCATATGCAAAAAAGTCTCAATCATCATATCATACCACATGACAATATTAGTTCAATATTGATCATAATAAATATCCTAAATGTAAGGGTTAAAATTATAAATCTTCTAGGAGAAAACATAGGAGAAAATCTTAGTGATTTGGGGTTAAGCAAAAATTTCTTAAAACATAAAGTAAAATGCATAAACTATAAAAGAAAAATTGATAAATTTGACTTTGTGAAAATTTAAAACTCCTGCTCTTTTAAAGACATTTAAGGGGTGCTTGGGTAGCTCAGTTGTTAAGCATCTGCATTTGGCTTGGGTCATGATCCCAGGGTCCTGGGACTGAGTCCCATGTGGGACTCCCTGCTCTGCAAGAGGACTGCTTCTTTCTTTCCCACTCCCCCTGCTTATGTTTCCTCTCTCACTATCTCTCTCTCAAATAAATAAAGAAAATCTTAGAAGTAAATAAATAAATAAAATAAAAGACACTTAAGAATGAAAAGTTCAGCCACATATTGGGAGAACGTATTTTTAAAACATGTGTCTGACAAAGTGTATCTAGAATAAATATATAATTCTTACAACACAATAATGTTGAGACAATCCAATTAAAACATGAGCAAAAGATTTGATCGCATATATAAAATAACTATTTTGGAAAATATTTTGCCAAGTTTTTAAAGACTTAAAGCTTCACCTTCCACATGATTCAGCAGTCTCACTGCTAAAGAAATGTGAGCTTATGTTTACATGAAAGAAAGATTACATAAGATTGGTAAGATAGTAGCTTTCTTTGTAATAGCCCCAAACTGGAAATAATGCAAATGTCCATCAACCAGTGAACAGATAAACAAATCATGGTATGTAATGGAATCCTACTTACCAATTTAAAAAATGAACAAATGATGTAACAGTATGGATAGATCTCTAATAGTGATGCTGAGTGAAAGAAGTGCTAGAAAATCCAAATGAATCTATTGTGACAAAATAATCAAAGGTTTCCTGGGGATGTGCCACAGAGGTAAGAAAAAGGAATAGATTATGAACTGGCCCAAGAGAACTTTTTAAAATTATTTTTTAAAGATTTTATTTATTTATTTGAGAAAGAATAAGCATGAGAAGGAAGGAGGTGCAGAGGGAGAGGGAGAAGCAGACTTACCCAGGAGCAGGGAAGTGTGACACAGAGCCCAGGACCTTGGATCATGAACTGAGCTGAAGGCAGACACTTAACCAACTGAGCCATCCAGGTGCCCTGAGCCCAAGAGAACTTTTGTGTACGATGGATATGTTCATTATTTTGACTGTAGTGATAGTTTCAGGAGTATATAATAAAACAAAACATCAAATTATACACTTTATGTATGTGCAATTTGTTGTACGTCACTTTAGATCTCAATGACACTGCTAAAAGAAACAATACATGATATCTTAGTGTGTTTTTAAAACTTATTGTAGAGTTTTATTTTTTGTTTGTAGTTGGTTTTTTAAAAATTCAACGTTGTTTTTGAAATCTGCTCATGTTGCCATATTTACCTATCATTCATACATTTTCACCTTTATATAACATTTCATCATATGAATATAATAGTAAATTCATCTATTTTCCTGTCAGTGAGTACTTAGGTAACTATTCGTTTTTCAGGTTTCTCAGGTTTTTCACTTTATGCTTTTAATATTCCTATATGTCTCTCTGTGCATATATATGTGAGGGTTTCTAACATATGCCCCGGAGTAGAGTTGTTGCCCATAGCTACTGTTAACCTTAAAAATAGAAACTGCTGGGGCACCTGGGTGGCTCAGTGGGTTAAGCTTTTGTCTTCAGCTCAGGTCATGATCTCAGGGTCCTGGGATTGAGCCCCACATTGGGCTCTCTGCTCAGTGGGGAGCCTGCTTCCTCCTCTCTCTCTGCCTGCCTCTCTGCCTACTTGTGATCTCTCTCTCTCTCTCTGTCAAATAAATAAATAAAATCTTAAAAAAAAAAGAAATTGCTGGTTATTTTGCTAGCAAAAGATGGGTTTATTCAGGAATAAAAGAGAATTATAATCTGGGACAAATAAGCTATGGCAAAACCATAGGCAAGTCTGGGGAACAAAAAAGAGGATCTCCTTTTTTAAGGAGAAAAGGGGTAATTTGAGAAGGTTGTAATAAACTGAAAGTCCATGGAGTAAATTGGGAATTTGACTTCCAGTGACTTCTCATTGTTTGAGCTGTTGGGTGTGTGGGAGGAAGGTAAAGAAAGTGGCTCTTCCTTAGGCTGGGATAGTAGAGGAGTATCCACCTGCAAGATGAAGTTCTGGTAAGGTCAAATCTCTCTTCCTGTTGGGTCTGCAACCGACTATGAGTGGTAGGGCAGAGCTTCCCCTGCCAAAACCTACCCATTCCCTTTTAGTGAGATTTCATGTTACTAATTTTCACACTACACACATCTGCAGCTTCACTAGCTCTTTTCAAATTGCTCCGCAGTTTCATTCAAGTTTATACTTTCTTTAGCAGTATACACAGTTGAACCATGTTCTGTTCTTTCCAACATCACTAGTCTAAATTAGTAAACTGTTTTAATTTGCATTTCTTTAATGATTAGAAAAGTTGGGTACTTTCTTGTATTAGTCATTTGGATTTCCTCTTCTGGATATTGCCTACAATTTGGTGGGAGATATAAGAGGAGAAATGGAGGAGCCATCTGAATGTTCTCTCAAATGTAGTCAGTTATTTTGATATCATTTGCTGAAAAACTCATTTTTCTACTTATTTGAAATGTCACCCTTAACATATACCTATTTCTCCTGTGTGTCTGTTTTTTTTTTCTTGGAGTTTTAATTCTATTCTAGAAATAAATCCAAGCAGGGCACCTAGGTGGCTCAGTTGGTTAAGTGGGTAAGTATCTGCCTTTGACTGGGGCGATGATCTCAGGATCCTTGGTTTGAGCCCCACATTGGGCTTCCTTCTCAGTGGGGAGCTTGCTTTTCCATCTCCTGCTCCCCCTGCTTGTGCTCTCTCTTTCTGTCAAATAAATAAAATCTTGGGGGAAAAAAATTCCAAGCAAGTTAGGGAATTCAGTAAATGATCCAATCTACTTGTACTTTCCTACATTGGTAATTTACTACTGTAACTTCTAGATGATGTTGATGGGTAAGGAAAAAACTTTTCCTCTACTCTCTTAGGTTCAGTAACTGAAGCCTTTTAAATTGAATTGACAAAAGACAGATTAACAAGAGAAGAAGGCTCATTTCGTATGTACATGGGGGGGGGCACCTCACAGAAATGATGAGAAAATTCTAAAGAGTTGGAGCACCTGGCTGGCTCAGTCAATGGAGTATGCAACTCTTGATCTTAGGGTCACTAAGATCACGCCTCACATTGGTCTTAGAAATCACTTCAGGGAAAAAAAACCCAGAACTCTGAAGAGGCCATCAGACAGGAGGCTATGTACCATTTTAAGAAAGGGAAATAAATTTGTGGAGAAATAACAAGACAAGGAAAAGGATTTTGAGCTTCGAAGTGTAGTAAATTGGAGAAAGGTGAATTTGTGCTCAAACTAATGGAAGGTAAAGGTTATTTTGCAAAGTTTGTGAAAGTCCACTTTGGTTCCAACCTTATGTCTTCTTGCCATTATAGAACTCCAGGAGAAGGGATTTATGGCTGTCCTCATTTCTTTGTTTCTTTTCGTTGCAAAATTTTATTTATTTAGAGCAAGAGAGCATACAGGTGCTATGTGAGCTGGGGGAGGGGCTGAGGGAGAGAGGGAATCTCAGGCAGCAGACTCTGAGCATGGAGCCTGACACAGGGCTCAATATCACGACCTTGAGATCCTGACCTGAGCTGAAACCAAGAGTCAAACCCTTAATCAACTGAGCCATCCAGGTGGCTCAGCTGTCCTCATTTCTTAGAAGTTTCTGTTCTTAGTTAGATAAAGGAAACTCCTAGAGGGCTTCTTTCTTCATCTATTGATTCTCAGTGGCCTTATCATAAAATAATCTACATAACAAAATGACATAATTTGGGGTGGTATATTCTGATCCCCTTCAATGTCATACGTTTAGGAGGGTTGGTAGCTCGAATTACTGTATTTCTTTTTTAATATTCCTGGATTTTCCTGTATGTCTACTCTCCTCTTACGGCTAAAACTATTTTAGAATAATTTTACAAAATTCAAAAATTTGATTGGGTTATTAAAAAATAATTATTATAGTATAAGTTATTGGGATTTTTAATTGGGAGAACATTGTATTGGTAGTAATTCTGAGCAAATTAATAACCTAACAATAGTGCATCTTCCTATCCACTTACTTGACATTTCTGTGTGCTGGTGGCTTCATGCTTTTCCTGGTATAGGTCTGATATATTCTTGCTAAGTTTTGCCTGAATATGTTTTTTAAAACTTCTATTGTAAATATTTTTTCTTCCATTACTTATTCTAACAGCTAGTATTTGTAGCTATAAAAACTATTCATTTTTGTATATTGATTTAGTAATTAGTTATATTGCATAATTTTCTTGTAAATTTTAAATAGCTTTTGTTAAATTTTCCTTTTGTGTGGGAAACAAAGGCAAAGAAAAAATTAAATTTCCTTACTGCCTACAGCCTGTTGACAAGTCCTGGTAGAGTGACTTTCCTCCGGGAGTTCAGTGGCCTCTATATTAAAACTTTTTGCTAAGGGCAAAAGGCAATATTTGCTTAACATTACCCAACTCCCCTGGATCCTAGTCTACTTTAACATATAAAAATTCCTTTGGAAACTTTCTTTATCTCTACGCCTTAGGTACATGTTAATAATCATCTCCTAAACATATGACTCACTGATATATATCTGAAGGGTCTCATGACTAGGGTTTTACTAGACAGTAATAAATGACATTTTCCTAACAATAGCTAGCGCCCCCCCCCAAGCTTTAATAAAACCACCTTTTTGCACCAAATCCGTCTAAAGATTTTTTCTTGGCCATCGCCTACAAACTCCAACCATTTCCTACATCATAGTCACCTGAAAATCATAAATTTGTCTTTTTTCAATTATATTTATTTCATTCCCTTACCTGTGGAAGAGAGAGATCAATTAATTAGAACACAAAGTTCCTTAGACAATGGAGGCTTGAGAGAACCTTGCAGGATAGGGAAAGAGGGACGGGTGACTGAAATACATCAAACTAAGCTATTAACTTCCACTATTGGAAGTTAATTGTTAGAACCCATAGGTGGCCCCTGAAACTCTAATTTATTACATCATAGAAAAATTCACGTACTAGGGAACGTGTTATGTTCACAGTAAGAGCCACAGATAGTTTTTCTGTTTTTATCACAACCACTTAAAATACCTGACATATAAACACGTGTACTCCAAGGTGAAATCAGCCACATTACCATTTTCAGTAAATCAGCATCAATTTACCATTTCTGAATTCTCAGCACTCAAAACCACGATAAGAGTCATAAAAAAAAAGTACGAATAAGATTCCCCAATCCTTCAGCATTCTGGTTATCAGGTGAATTAAAGTGGAGTGGGTCTTTTAAAGCCTTTTGTTCACCAACTTCCTTCCGTGTCTTAGACTACCCCCTAACGATTGTATACATCCTTTAAGTTTCTCCACGTAATTGTGTACTTCTGAAGGTCAGGGCATTTTGCCTCTAAGTGTTTCAGTCTCTTATCGCCTCCCGGATCCTACCAAGTGTTTGATATGCTTTGAGCTCCAACACCCGCCCCCCCCCCACACCCAGTGCAGATAAGGGGCCATCCAGTCTCGTGCTTAAATCAGTACAGTGTCAATATCCGTCAGTCATAAATTGTGGATCCTCGAAGCAACTGTTTTCCCTTCCCGCCGAGATTTAAAGGAGGAGGGGAATCGACCCCCACACCACACACTGGGTTAGCCCCGAAAGGAAATACGGTAACAGCTCCACCGGACTTTGTCAGGCCGGTTCTTCCTGACCCTAACGAACGAGTACACCCCGGTGTTAAGAAACAAAGACCATCTGGAGCTGGATACGACTGGCTTTGGGATAATTCTTTTCACGACGGGGCCGCAGGAGCAAAAGATAAAGCCAGGCTCCAGGGACCACGCTACCCCTGGAGTGGCCACCCGCACCGAGCAGGCGCTGGCCGCGAAGCACGACAAGGTCAGCTCCGGTCGCTTCTCGCTCACAGCCAATAGGCGGAAGGAGAAGCCGGGCATTGTGACTCGCGGAGGGAGAGAACGGCGGGGGCAGGGCAGGCTGACAGGCCCGTCGGAGCGCGGGCGCGCGGAACCGGCGCAGGGAGGCGCGGCGCCTCATTGGCGCGCACGCGCCTCAGCGCGCGCCCGAAGGGGCGGGCCGGGACTCGCCGCTCGCCGCTCGCACGCCCTTGGGCCGGGGCCCGGCTCCCGCTGTCCGTGTTGCCTCCGACGCGTGCAGTCAGTGCAGCTGGTGTATGTGCGGCAATAACATGTCTGCCCCGCTTCCCGCCACCGTGCCCGCCGTTCGGAAAGCCACCGCTGCGGTGAGTGGCGGCGACCAGGGTTCGGAAGGGCCCACTCAGCCCGCTGCGGGCTACCGCCTCTGGCGAGGGGTTGGCGTCGCAGGCTGGTGGGCGACGGGTGGGTGGGGGCGCTCTGCCCCGCCGGGTGTGCAGGGAGTGGGGTGCGGTGGGGATGATCGGCTCGGCCGGGCGGATGCTCTCTGGAGAGAGCGCTGGGCTCGCGGCCGGGGTGGAGGATTGGCGTCCCACTCCCACCGCTACCCTCCACAAGCAGCCCCCGAACCCGAGTCCTCCGCATTGCGGAGTGAGTGCGGCCCGCGGGACCCCCGGACCTTCCCCACCCCCACCCCCCGTCGCCCCTTGGAGGCGCTGGCGTTAGTGGAGAGGCGCCCTAACACGAGGTGGCTTTATAGCACGTTTCTGTCTCGTTTGTGGAGGGGAGAATGATTTTCTTGCCTTGCATTCTTGTTCTAAATTAAAGAAGTTGGAAGATTTCGTGTCTCACAAAATCAGATGTGTTTTTCGTTGTTGTTGTTTTTTGTTTTTAGGAAACTTGTGTATGAGGATCTCAANTTTTTTTTTACCCCCCCCCCCCCCCGCTCCTTTTTGCGATGGAAAAATTCTACAGCATTTGTGAGAGACTTTCATGGTTTGACTCAAAAGAGACAAACTCTTTTTCTTAGAATGTGGTTGGTGATCATTTGCGTTCAAGAATGTCTAACTGGGACCTCTATGTGCTAAAACGCCACATTAATTATCTTAGGAACTCAAGGAGAGAAGTTAAGGATTTTTGTCATTGAAGAGGTCTGTAGAGATTAACTTGCTGAGGGCAATGCTCTGTAATTCTGGCATCCACCTTAATCAGAGCTTCCGTGTGTAACAGTGGTTCTGTGTGGGTTTATTTAGGCATTGTTTATTAATTTTTCCTCTTCTCTTATAGGTGATTTTCCTTCATGGATTGGGAGATACAGGGTAGGTACTCTTACTAGTAACAGTGATGAAATGGGGTTTTGCAACTCTGTACCAGGAAAGATTTATTTAAGAACTCTAGGAAATACAGAAAAGAAGATTGGCAGTCCTACTTATAGTCCAGGAATAAGATACACAACTTTTTCATTCTTGAAAACTCTCATAATTTTTCTTATCATCTTAAATTTCTCATTTTTCAACTCATGTTTCTGAAACATATTAAAACTGCAGACTCCTCCTTGAGTTGCTGTGGGTATTAGATGCCAGAGATGGATGGTTTGTAGAGACAGTGTGCAATTGAGAGCTCTGTACAGGAGTTAAAATTTCAGGGCATGTTGAGAAGTAGTTGATTTTGATAAGGAAGTGATGGCAATATGAGGTATACAGCGTTCTGAGTGCTGCTTAGATATTCCCTTAAAAGAAAAAATCAGTTGAAGTGCAGGGGAGGCCACTCAAAGACTTATTTGGAGTCTGATCAAACGAATTTTGTTGTGCTAACTTTAGATATCTGACGTCTCTTTCCCTTAGGTTTTTTCTCTATTGGGATATTTTGTTTTTAATTTAAAGCCATGATTATTAGGGCACCTGGCTGGTTCAGTCTGTAGAGCATGCAGTCCTTGGTCTCAGGGTTGTGAATTCAAGCCCCACATTGGGTATGGAGCAGTAACAAGCAGTGATTTTCTATTTAAAACTTGGGCAAAAGTGTTGTTACAAAATTACAAAACTGGAGGAAAACTGAAGATAAATACATTTTGATAAAGTAGCCAAAAAAGCTATTAAATCTTCATTACAAAGAGGCGTTGGGCTAGATTGTTAAAAGTGATTCCCAATATTCTTTAATGCCTACTAAGTGGAAGTACATGATACATAACCTTGTATGGAGTTAGGGAAATGTTGCAGGACTCTTTCTGGCAATCAGGTAGTCCTGTGAAAATGGCAGACCTATTTTACTATTTAACTAAAGAGAGGCTTAGAGAAGCTCTCTTTTACAACCAAACCATTCTTGATGCTGAGAGTTGGGTAGGAACTTGCTACCCTGTAACTTTCCCACCAAGGAGATCCAGGCCTGAATAATCAGTCCAAGAGAAACAAGCTTCAGTGTAGGAAGGTTCTTTGTAGACCCCAAATTAGCCAGATTCCATGGACTGAAATTAAAGAGTGAACATGATGAAGGAAATGAACAATGTGAAATTAGAAATACCAAGAGCATCCATGGCATCTGGACTAAGAATTAAGTTTATATAAAAAAATTAAAGGTCTCCAATTCTAAAAATTCTAAAATTCTAAAAATTCTAAAATTCTAAAAAATATGAGATAGTACTAAAGAAAAGCTGACTCAGGGTTCCTGGGTGGCTTAGTCGGTTAAGCATCTGAATCTTGGTTTCAGCTTAGGTTATTATTATTATTTTTTTAAGATTTTATTTATTTATTTCACAGAGAGAGAGAGATCACAAGTAGGCTGAGAGACAGGCAGAGAGAGAGGAGGAAGCAGGCTCCCTGCTGAGCAGAGATCCCGATGTGGTCCTCGATCCCAGGACCCTGAGATCATGACCTGAGCCGAAGGCAGAGGCTTTAACCCACTGAGCCACCCAGGCACCCTTCAGCTTAGGTTATGATCTCAGGCTGGTGAGATGGAGCCCTTCATTGGCCATGGAGCCTGCTTGAGATTCTCTCCCTCTGTCTCTGCTCCCCACCCATCTTTCTCTTTCTCCCCCTCTCTAAAAAAAAAAGGCAAAAGAAAAAAAGAAAAGCTGACTCTTAAGTTTGTTCCATGAATACGTGATGAAATTCAACAAGTGGCAGTTTAATGTTTATCTATGTCAGGTTAACTTGGAGGATGATGGGGATTAAGTGATTCAGTTTGTTGCTGTTAAAGTGGGCAGCTTTTGCCCTTTTTTTGGTTAAGGTGGGTTTTTTGTAGAACTAGCCAAGATGTACTATCTGGTAACTTAGGTTTCAAGGTCTGTATCTTTTAGATTCCCCGTGAAAAAAGTGGTGGCCAAATAAAATTGAGAGACCTGTATAATTTATCAATTCTTATATGTAATTTTGCTCATACTTTTAAGTTTCTGAGATTGGTACTCATTTTACCACATGTATATTTATTGTGGTGGTGATTTTTTTTTTCCTTAAAAACCTGTTTTTTTCCGTGGTTCCCCTCATTGTGTCTTAGTGTCTAGGAAATATGATATGGCACATTCTCCTCTTAAAAAACTTACAGCATATGCACTAGCATGTTTAAAGCTCTGAAAAGTTTTATTGTAAAGAAACTTGACAACCAAAGTGTTCCTAATAACATGTATATAACAAACTATGAAACTAGTATTCAATTATATTTTAGACTATACTGTATGGCATGAGATAGATCACAGTTTTCCTTCTAAAGTAAAACTGGGTTTTGTTATGATTATGAAAATGTTATATTTGTGTTGTAAAAAAATTCAAACTGAAATTATGAGAATGAGAATTAGTTGAAATTCTAAAACCGAGAGATACTTGTTTTTGATAGCATTTTTTTAAATGTTTTATTTTGAAATATTTTCAAATTTATGGAAGAGTTGCAAGAATAGAGATTCCTCACTACCTTTTACTCAGATCCACTATCTCTGTTTATTGAATGTGTTTATGTTTGTTGAAATCCGTGAGAGTAAATTGCAGTTTCCTTGAATCTTTTTTTTTTTTAAGATTTTATTTATTTGACACAGAGAGAGGCAGCCAGAGAGGGAACACAAGCAGGAGGAGTGGGAGAGGGAGAAGCTAGCCTCCTGCAGGGCAGGGAGCCCAGATGTGGGGCTCGATTCCAGGATCCCGGGATCATGACCTAAGCCAAAGGCAGACAACGCTTAACAGTTGAGCCACCCAGGCACTCCAACCTTGATTCTTTATTTCCATACTTCAGCATGTTTTTCTTAAGAACAAGGAGAGTCACTTGTGTAACCACAGAACAGTTACCACATTCAAGAAATTTAGCCCTTAGTTAATAATATCATCTAACATACTACATATTCAAACTTTGCAAATTGTCCCAGTAATATCCTTTATAGTAATCCCCTCTCCTTGCAAACCAGTTCCTAGTTACACGTTGCATTTAGCTGTTACTTCTTTTTAGTTTCTAAATTGGGAACAGTTCCTCAGCTCTTCTTTGTCTTTCATGACATTGACATTTTTTGCAGAGATCTGGCTAGTCCCTAAGTTTACGTTTATTTGCCATTTCCTCATGATTAGATTCATTAGATTAGTTTATGCACTTTTGGTACAAATACCATATAGGTGATATGTCCTGTTCAGTGCATCATGTCAGATGATAGCCTTTGTCCTATTATTATTGATGCTAACTTGGATCACTTGATTAAGGTGGTATTTTACAGGTTTCTCTGCCAGTTATTCTCCCTTTGTAGTTAAAAAACAAATTGTGGGGAGATACTTTCAGACTTTGCAAATTGTATGTTAAACTTTCACCCAGTATTTTCAGCATCCATTGATGATTCTTGCTTGACTCAATTGTTAATATGATGCGATTGTCTAAGTCTGTCATACTTTATTAGTTTGCCCCTCCCCATTTAATACAGACTATAGATTTATGTAATGAGTTATATTCCATCATTGTTACTGTGTTTTAAATTTTTTAATTTTGGGGGCACCTGGGTGGCTCAGTGGGTTAAGTGGCTGCCTTGGGGTCAGGTCGTGATCCTGGGGTCCTGGGATCAAGTCCCACATCGGGCTCCCTGCTCAGCGGAGAGCCTGCTTCTCCCTCTCCCTCTGCCTGATGCTCTACTTGTGCCCTCTCTCTACCTCTCTGTCAAATAAATAAATAAAATCTTTTAAAAAAATAAATAAAAATTTTCACTTTTTCTTTTAAAATAGCTTCAAATTTATATAAATATTGCAGAAATAGTATTTAGATCTCCTCATACCCTTTCAGATTACCCAGTTATGAACATTTCTGAAACATTTGAGCATATAGAAATACTGCCTCATTACTCCATAAAATTTTAGTATGTATTTTGTAAGCACAAGGACATTCCCACATGACCACAGTATAACCATCCATCAGAAAGTTAACATTGATCTAATGCTATCATCAAATTTCTTGGTTCTGTCACATTTTCTTGGCTTGACCCAATCATGGCCTTTTTGGGCCCAGGATCCAATCCAGGATCACACATTGCATTCAGTTATCATGTTTCCTTAGTCTCCTTCAGTCTAGAGCAGTCTTTCCTTGTCTTTCATGACCTTGAGTCTTTTTGGAATACAGGCCAATTACTTTGTAGACTGTCCCTCGATTTGGGTTTATGTGATATCTCCTTCTGACTGAAACTTTTTTGACAGGAGTATCACAGAGATGTTGCTGTGTTTGTCTCAGGATTTTATCAGGTGCACACTGTTGATTTTTGTTCATTTACTGGTGATGTTACATTTTTTTCACCTGGTTAAGATGGTGTTTGCCCCATTTCTCCACAGTAAAATTAGTAAGGGTATTTACTTAAAAATATTTTGTGGGGAGATACAGATGCTTTGGTATTATGAAAACGTGTTTCTCACCAAATTTTCACCTATGGATTTAGCATCCATTAATGATTTTTATCTATATCTATTATTGTGATAGTTCCAGATAATGATCTTTTAAAAAAATCCTTCATTCTAGATTTATTCATTGGCAGCTGTCCCTTCTCCCTTATTTATTATGTATGCAAGTATTCATTTTAAAGTGTCAAATCAGGACAGACTCTTGGATTGCTCTTTTTCTGTGAGGGTTGCTAACTGTTAAATCTGTCATATGGTCGCAGCATCCTATACTTGGCTATCAGAAGCCTCTTGAAGCTACTCTGAAACCTTTGGGACATGCCCCATCATTCCTTGAGCACTTTCTTACTTTCTAGTGCAGCAAGATCTTTTCCACGATCATCTGTATTTTTCCTGCTTCAGTCCTGGGACATAGCCATTTTTTTCAAGAGCCCTGGTTGCTTTTAGTAGAGAATATTTAGGAACCAATATCTGAGTGCTTTATGTGCTTATTGCTAGAATCAATACCTCTAGATCCTTTCAGTGGACAGCCAGGAACGTAGCTACATAACATACATGTGTAGGCACACATCTGTATCAATTTTGATATTTACATATATTAAAATTAGGGGGTGTATTCTGATTCTTCCAGTTCCAGTCAGCACCACTGGGTTTATTCTAGCCTTCCCCCTTTCCGTATTTGTATTTCTATGAGAACCCTGGCTTCTGTTCTGGCAGTTCTGGCCAGTAGTGCACTTTGGCATTGCCTCCCACCCCTCTAGGTGCCCCAGCCCACAGATTTACTTAAAACTAGGAACAACTCCCTCACCTCAGCCCTCTCCCAGCTGAATGTGACACCTGAAAGCTCAGTTTCAGTTAAGGGGAGCAGGAAGAAGAAAAGGCCAGGTGGAAACCTTGGCCCTCTTCATGTGAATTTACCCTTCCTTTCACATATTCAGGAATTACTGGTCTGTGTTACCAGTCTATGTGTGATTTTTCTAGGCTGTGGAGATTGTAAAGCTTAGAAAAGAAAGTTTCAAAAGAAAAAAAAATAAAAATTTTAAAAGTTTCAAAGACAGAAACTGGTTAAGTAGATTAAGCCTTACTGAGATCAAGTACAGAGAGGATTGAAAATAATATTGAATTGGCAACATGGGTATATTTTTATAATTGCAAGTCCTTCTATAATTAAGAACTAAGAGAATTATAGAATGTATTTGGAGGTCATTTAGTTATAAGGACTAGGAAACTGTTCAACTAGTTTAAGCGAAAAGCTTTATTTACGGAAGGATATAAGGATAGCTGTCTTGTATATAAACTCCATGAAGGCAAAGATTTTTTTTTTAATTTTCTTGATATATAACTCACATGCTATAAAATTCACCTGAGAACACAGATATTTTTTATTTAACTTAATACTGCATCCCCAGGGCTTGGACAGTACTGGACAGTAGAACAACTAAGTATCTATTGAGTAAAATGAATGAGGAATTAATGGGGAAAACATAATGGGAATTAGTCACCAAGTATATTAGTTTCCTAGGGCTGCCATAGTGAAAAACCATAAACTGGTTGGCTCCAAGCAACAGAAATTTATTCGCACAGTTAAATAGGCTAGCAGTTCAAAATCAAGGTGTCAGAAGGACTATATGCACTCCCTCAAAGGCTCTAGGGAAGAATCCCAGGTTTGATGGCTCCTGGCATTCCTCAGCTTGTGGTAGTATACTTCCAATCTCTACCTCCCTCTTCATGTGACCTTTTTGCTATTTGTGTTCTCTCATTTCTTTTTTCTTTTTCTTTTCTTTTGTCTTTTTGTTTCTTTTCTTTCTCTCATATCTAATAAGGGCAGCAGTTACTAGATTTAGGGCCCATCCTAATCCTAGTAGCAAATCTCATCTTGATCCTTAACAGATTACATCTGCAAAGAGCCTCTTTCCAAATAAGGTCACATTCTGAGGTTATAGGTGGACATGAATTTTGTGGGGACTATCCAATCCACTACACCAAAGCTAGTCTCTCTGCCTTTTGTGCCCTTCTGGTCTCTCACTTTTGGTTCTTTCTGTATATTTGCATAGTTTTCTCTGCTGACACACTTTCCTTATCACCCAAAAATGGACCATCCCATCTCTGACTTTTAATGAACCCTAGTTCTGGTGTTCTTTTAAGCGTCTGACCCATCATGAGTGCCTGTGTGGCTCAGTTGGTTAAGTGTCTGCCTTCAGCTCAGGTCATGATCCCA
The DNA here is from genome assembly GCA_002007465.1 of Ailurus styani. Taxonomy (NCBI): domain Eukaryota; kingdom Metazoa; phylum Chordata; class Mammalia; order Carnivora; family Ailuridae; genus Ailurus; species Ailurus styani. The sequence continues at coordinate 575,928 of LNAC01000792.1, read as the reverse complement.
GGGTCCTGGGATCGAGTCCTGCATTGGGCTCCCTGCTTTGCAGGGAGTCTTCCTCTCCCTCTGCCCCTCTTCCCATTGGTTATCTCAATCTCTCTCTCTCAAATAAATAAAATCTAAAAAAAAAAAAAAAAAGTCTGACCCATCTTGTGTCATTTTGCTCTTAGCCAGGTAGTTGGTAAGATTCATTAGGACACAGATGGTGGTGAGTTGTGTTTCTTATGGAATCTTTGAATTTTTACTTCCACATCATATTACTTTGGAGTAGTGAGCATAATGAAAATAGACTTAAGTTACTTTGTAGTCTTTTCTAAAAGCACAATTGAGAAATAAAATAGAGTAGATTTTTAGTATTTCTTGGGATATACCTTGAAATTCACTTTTTGAACCCATAAAACCTTTCTTTGTTTCATTTTCTTTCTCTGTTTTTAATAGTTAAGTGAAATCTATTCTCATTGATCTAGTTTTCTGAACATTAGATTCTGTTTAACTGAAGCTTTGTGTAGACTTCTTAAATCTTGAGGTTTCCACTGGCTTTGACAATTATCAAAAGGACAAGTTGGCCTTACTTTTGTATAATATAGTTATAATCAAAGATTTTTATAATCTGTGGGGACCTTTGAAGTCATCTAGTGCAGCCAGCACAGATTATGGATGGGAAAACTGAAGACTGGAAAGGCATTGGTTCTCATACTGTAGCATGCATAAAAGTCACCTGGAAGGCTTAATTGTTGGTCCCCACCACCAGAGTTTCTGATTCATTGAGTTTGGAATTGGGCCCAGGAATTTGCATTTCTAAAAAATTCCCGGATGATTCTACTGGTCCCAGGACCACACTTTTAAAAGCCACTAGACTGAACTGAGGCCACACTTCTTTTTTTTTTTTTCTTCAAGATTTTATTTATGTATTTGACAGAGAGAGAGATCACAAGTAGGCAGAGAGGAGAGAGGCAGGCAGAGAGAGAGAGGGGGAAGCAGGCTTGCCGCTGAGCGGAGAACCCGATGTGGGGCTTGATCCCAGGACCTTGAGATCATGACCTGAGCCGAAGTCAGAGGCTTAACCCACTGAGCCACCCAGGTGCCCCAAGGCCACACTTCTAGATAAAGGCACAGTTGGGACTAGAACTCAAGATTCCTATTCCTTTTTATTATATAAGAGTTCTTAGTATTTCTTGTGTAGAAGAGTAGTTGGCAAACAGTAGGCCACGGTTCAATTCTGGCCTGCCACTTTTTAAAAACTTACTTAGTTAACGTTATTTATTGATATATAATTCACATCCATAAGTCACCCTTTTAAAGCATATAATTCCGTAGTTTTTAGTATATTTACAGAGTTGTGGAACCATCACTACTATGTTAATTCCAGAATATTTTCAGCATCCCAAAAGGAAATGGCATATGCATTAGCAGATAGTTCTCATTCCCTTCACTGGCAACCACTAATCTCCTTTCAAATCCTATAGATTTGCATGTTGTGGGTATTTCATATAAATGGAATCAGATGGTATATGACATTTTGTGTCTAAATTCTTTCAAATAGTGTGTTTTTCAGATTCATTCATTATGTAATGTGTACCAGTATTTTATTCCTTTTATTGCCAAATAATATTCTGTGGAGGGGTATCCATGTAGTGATCTTATGGATATACCACGTTTCTTAAATTCATCAGTTGATGAATATTTGAATTGTTTCCACTTTTTGGCTATTAGTAGTGCTACTCTGAACATCCATTTGCAAGATTTTACATAAACTGAAAGTGAGCTTTCAGTTCACTTGAATAATTGCTGAGTCAATGGTAATTGTTTAACCTTTTGAGGAACTCCCAGACTGTTGTCCCCAGTGGCTGTACCATTTTACATTTCTACCCACAGTATATGAGGGTTCTGATTTTTTCCACATTCTCACCAATATTTGTTATTATCTTTATTTTTGTTTATAGCCATCCTATTGGGTGTAAAGTGTTAATCTCATTTTGGTTTTTAATTACATTTCGTAATGACTAATGATGTTGATCATCTTTTCATGTGCTTATTGGTGATTTATATATCTTCATTAGAGAAATATCTATTCAATACCTTTGCCCACTTTTATTTTTGTTATTTATTTATGTTTAAAGATCTTATTTATTTATTTGACAGAGATAGTGAGAGAGGGAGCACAAGCAGGGGGAGTGAGAGAGGGAGAGGGAGAGGCAGACTCCCTGCTGAGCAAGGAGGTGGATGGGGGCCTCCATCCCAGGACCCTAAGATCTTGACCTGAGCCAAAGGCAGACACTTAACCATCTGAGCTACCCAGGCACCCCAAAGCACAACAGTTTTTAATCCTGATGTGTTCTAATTTATCTTTTTTTTTCCTTTGGTTATTTGTGCTTTTAGTGTTTATATCTAAGAAATCATTCCATATCATTGGTACCAAGCTTCCCCAGTTGATAATCTTTTACCACATTGTGCATTTGTGCATGCACTCAAGCTCTTTCTCTGTCTCTGTATGTGTACATATATACTCATTTTCTAGTGATCAAAGTCTTTTTTTTTTTTTATTCTTTGAGATCAGCATGAAGCATGATGTTCCATCATCTCTAATTACTCCGGTGTTTCCCATGCATGAGGATACTGTACATGACCAGCATACAGCACTCCAAAATAGGAAATCAGCATTGATCCAACACTACCATCCAGTCCAAAGAATCCATTCAAGTTTTTCCAGCTTTCCCAATTATGTATTTCCTTTCTGGTCCAAGATCCTTTCCAGGAATTTGTGTTTCATTTAGAAACAGTTTATTAGCCTCTTATATCCTTTATTTTAAAATATGGAGCCTTACCTCTGTACATTCTGTAGAATGACCCTCAGTTTGGATTTAATGTTTCCTCATGACTGGTCTCAGGTCATTTATTCCTTTTTAATTCTTTTGGTAATAGTTTGGGATGTAATTTGATTACCACACAATTCACCCATTTGAAATCTGCAATTTGGTCTTTAATATATTCACAAAGCTGTGAAATCATTTTTAGCACTCCAAAAGGAAACCTTGTACTCTCTTTTACCCCCAAGTCCCCCTTACTCGCAGCCCTAGGTAACCACTAATCTACTTTCTATCTGTATAGATTCACCTATCCTGGACATTTCATATAAAAAATGGAATCATAATATAATATATGGTCTTTTGTAATTGGCTTTCTTTACTTAACATAAATTTTAAAGTTCATGCATGTTATAATATATATAGGAACTTTATTCCTTTTTATTGTTCATCATATTCCTTTGAGTAGAATTGCTGGGTCATATGGTAACTCCATGCTATTAGCGATATATGAAAATTCTGCTTTCTCCCCATCCTCATTTACACTTGTTATTGTCTTTTTGATTATACCCATCCTAGTGGGTGTGAAGTGGTATCTCATTGAGGTTTTATTTGCATTTACATAATGACTAATAATGTTGAGCATCTTTTCCTGTCCACGTTGGCCATTTGTGTATCTTTGGAGAAATGTCTGTTCAGGTCCTTTACCTGTTTATTTTTAGGTTGTCTTTTTGTTTGTGGGTTTTAAGAGTTCTTTATATGTTATGGATACTAGACCCTTATTGAATATGGTTTGCAAATAATTTTCCATTCTCTAGTTTGTCTTTTTACTTTCTTCATAGTGCCCTCTGAAGCATAATAGTTTTTAATTTCGGTGACTAATTCTTTCCTTTGTTGTTTGTGCTTTTGGTGTCTAAGAAACCATGGCCAAATCCAACATCACAAGATTTTCATTTTCTTCTAAGAGTTTTATCGCTTACATTTAAATCTTTGATATATTTTGAGTTAATTTTTGCGTATTGTGTGAGGTAGGAGTCCAACTTCATCCTGTTGCATCCCAGCTACTTTTGTTGAAAAGATTATTCCTTTCCCATTGATTTAAATGAGGGTTTATTTCTGTATTTTCAAATCTGTTGATTTGTATATCTTTCCTTATTTCAGGACCACTCTGTCTTTGTTACTATTGCTTTGTAGTAATTTTTGAATTGAATTTTTGCTTTGTAGTGCTTTTGAAATTGGGAAGTGTGAATCCTACAACCTCACTCTTATTTAAGATTGTTTTGAGTCTTCTGGGTCTCTTACATGTCCAGCTGAGTTTTAGAATTGGCTTGTCAGTTTCTGCAAAGCCAGCTGTGATTCTGATAGAGATTGCTTTGACTGTGTATATCATTTTGGGAGTACTGCCACCTTAAGAATATTAAGTCTTGGGCTCCTGGGTGGCTCAGTTGGTTGAGCATCAACTTTTGATTTACCGTAGGTCATGATCTCAGGGTCCTGAGATGAGCCCCTTGTCAGGCTCCACACTCAGCAGGGAATCTGCCTGAAGATTCTCTCCCTTTACCCCTCCTGCCACTTGCACACACTCTTTTTCTCTAAAATAAATGTTTAAAAAGAATATTAAATCTTTTGGTATGTGAACACAGGATGTCCATTTATATAGATTTTCTTTAATTTCTTTCAACATTTTTGTAGTTTGTATAATGAAGTATCATATATATATTATCTATGTACACACAAGACACGTGAACTCACATATAAACACATATGTACACATGCAAAGCACATATACAACTCCAGAATAGTCCCTGGCTCGTAGCTAGTGTTATATAAGTGTTAAAATTACTTCTTTGTTATTAATTTTTCTGTATGTCTTTAACACTTTGGGGGTAGGTAGATTAAAATAGAGAAATAGGTAATAGAAAATAATTTAACATTTATTTATTTACTTAATTTCTAAAAAAGATTTGTTTATTTTAGAGAGAGAGTGTGCATGTACGAGTGGGGAAAGGGACAGAGGGAGAGAACCTTCACACAGACTCCCCACTGAGCACGGAGCCTGTCACAGGGCTCGATCCCACAGCCCATGAGATAATGACCTGAGCCAAACCCAAGAGTCTGATGCTTAACTGACTGAGCCACCCATGCACCACATTATTTTTTTAATTTTAATTTATTTTTAAATTTAAAGGTTTTTAAAATTTTTAATTATTTTTAAAATTTAAATAGGCTCCATACCCAACATGGGGCTTGAACTCACAACCAGTAGAGGTCACATCCTCTACCAAGTGAGCCAGCAGGCACCCTTTAAGTTACTTTTACTTTATCCTTTAATAAAAGTAACATGTAGGGGATCCTAGATGCTCAGGTCATGATCTCAGGGTCATGGGATTGAGCCTGTTTAAGATTCTTTCTCTCCCTCTTCCTGTGCCCCTCCCCCCAAAATAAAAAAGTTACAAAAAAGTAACATGTAAAAAGTAGCAGTTATAATGTCAAATGGGAACAAGCAGGAAACTGTATGTATGTATGTATATATGTATGGTATCCCATTTTGGTAAAATCTGTATCTGTTTCTTAAGTGATATACATTAAAAAATTGGAAGGAAATACATCAGGAGATTAACTGCTTATTTATGGCTTGAAGGATTATGATGATATTCAGTTTTTCTACTATTCATTTTGAACATATACATGTATATAATACACACAAGTAAAGAATGTTAAAGTTATTTTTAGTAGTGAGTAAGCATGTAGAGTTTATTTATTTATTATTTATTTATTTATTAGCATGTAGAGTTTAAGATAACTGATTTACTCCTGAGGCTCCTTTTATCATTATATGATAATTCATGTTATATAATATAATGTGAATTATATTACCTGTCTTGCCTACTTTGTTAGGCACATTGTTGTGAGATTATAAAGTGATAAACATATCTATATTTTATAAATTATAAAGCCTTGTGGAAATATATGAAAGAAAACCCACTGCTCTTCAGATATCAGGAGACATCATCTTTATTTGTAGGTAAAGCTTGAGCAGTATTAGCCTTTGGATTGTTTCTGGGTTGGTAGTGGTGTTTTAATAGCATTGATGGTCCACACTTTTAAGATTTTATAAGGAGTTAACATTTATCCTTGCAAGTTTTTTTTCTTTATTATTATTATTTTTATTATTATTATTTGCCCCAGGGGTACAGGTCTGTGAATCATCAGGCTTACACCTTTCACAGCATTCACCAAAGCACAAACCCTCCTCAATGTCCAGAACCCATCCACCCTATCCCTACCCTCCCACCCCCCAGTAACCCTCAGTTTGTTTTGTGAGATTAGGAGTCTCTTATGGTTTGTCTCCTTCCCCATCCCATCTTGTTTCATTATTTTTCCCTCCCTACCCCCCACAACCCTCCGCCCTGCCCCTCAAGTTCCTCATATCAGAGAGATCATATGATAATTGTCTTTCTCTGATTGACTTATTTCGCTCAGCATAATACCCTCTAGTTCCATCCACGTTGTTGCAAATGGCAAGATTTCATTTCTTTTGATAGCTGCATAGTATTCCATTGTATATATATACCACATCTTCTTTATCCATTCATCTGTTGATGGACATCTAGGTTCTTTCCATAGTTTGGCTATTGTGGACATTGCTGCTGTAAACATTTCGGGTGTATGTGCCCCTAAGGATCACTTATCCTTGCAAGTTTTTTAAAGTTACTATCCTATTACTAATTTATTGGGATTTAAAATCGTATCTAATGGCATCATCCAAATAATTTCTCTAACAGGCATGGATGGGCAGAAGCCTTTGCAGGTATCAGAAGTTCACATATCAAATACATCTGCCCACATGCGTAAGTATTTTAATCTTTACATTTGTGATTCAGAATCTAGAGAGGAATAATTGTGGTAGCTTTACTTTTCTAGAAAAGCATTTGAGTATAACTAGTTTTCATCCTTTTTAAATATTCAGTTTAAAAATAAATATTAGTGAATTCTTTAAAACTAAACTGGTAACTTGGCTACATAGAATTTTTATTTTCCTTTTTGTTGAGGAATTTAAAATAATGCTTTCTTGGAGGTCAGTTGAACTCAGAGCTAGAAAAATTTCTTTAGATATACAAACATGTGAGATCTAAGGATATCCCTGAAGGGGATTTATTTACTTGTAAGGTTTGTGAGAGATCTTTATTTACTGTGTTGAAAACACTCCTAAATTTTAACAGCTAAAGGCAGGGTGATGTACTGTGGAAAGAACACAGGTTTCGAAGTCTGATAGATTTGGTTTCGAATTCTGAAAATGTTTGTGGATGTCAGAAACTATAAAGTTTTGAGCAAACTCAGAAAATTGCTGAGATTGGCAAGGTTTTAGGTCAAAAGGTTGCCGAGAGACAATATAGCTGTGAAGACAAATGGGATTAGATTCGTGCTAGTAGATTAGTAATTCATCCTCAGAAGTGGTATTAGCAGTAGAGCTGATAAATGCGAAAGAGAAAGTGGAAAGAGGAAAAATACCTGATGAGGTAAGAAAACATCTTTCCCTCTTTTATCCTGAAAGAGAAAGTTTATCTGACCTCTGTAGGCTACAGCCAAATACTATGGCAAGAAAGGCTGTGTCCTCTGTTACTCTGATTAATCTGTGAGACAGAATTCTTGATTATGTTAGAATTTCTGCTGTATTGTTATTGTACCTAGGATTGATTTGATTTAAGGCTATTTCCCAGTCTAGGGAAGTTCATGTCCTTAAAGAAATTTTTTTTTTTTTTTTAAGATTTTTTATTTATTTATTTGACACACAGAGAGAGAGAGATTACAAGTAGGCAGAGAGGCAAGGCAGAGAGACAGGGAGAGGAGGAAGCAGGCTCCCTGCCGAGCAGAGAGCCTGATGCGGGTCTCGATCCCAGGACGCTGAGATCATGACCTGAGCTGAAAGCAGAGGCTTTAACCCACTGAGCCACCCAGGCGCCCCTTAAAGAAATTTTGATAAGATTTTATAACCTCTAAGGAAGACTTATTTCATGAATTAGGAGGTTAGTGGTGAGATGTAGTTCTAGTGTATTTATTTTTCTTTTCTTTTGTACCTAGCTATATTCAGGTTATCCAGCAGATTTTTTTATCACAGACCTGAATTGGGTAGTGGACTCTTAGGCAAGACTTGTATTTCCCATGTTTATTTAGAGGTCTCTTAAATAACCCAGTACGTAGATAAAACTTAGAATATAAGCAAAAATGTAATCTGACCATACGGGAATTGATGCTAATTGAGTACATTGCTCGTTTCCTTAAACCCTTAGCCAGAGTCTCATATTTTATACATTTCCAACTGTCTTGGTTACTTGTTTTTCTTGTCATATCTGGTTTGAAAGTATTAAATAAGGGAGTTGAGAAAGGAAAATGTTTTTTATTTGCCAAACTTAGTCCTTTCCAGCTGTTGCTCCATCTTCAGAATACATTTGGAGGATACGTAGAAAAAATGACACAGATGTAGATGCAGTGACACAGTTCATATGTTAAAATTGTAGCATACAGGGCGCCTGGGTGGCTCAGTGGGTTAAAGCCTCTGCCTTCGGCTCAGGTCATGATCTCAGGGTCCTGGGATCGAGGCCCGCATCGGGCTCCCTGCTCAGCAGGGAGCCTGCTTCCTCCTCTCTCTCTGCCTGCCTCTCTGCCTACTTGTGATCTCTCTCTCTGTCAAATAAATAAATAGAAAAAAAAAAAATTGTAGCATACAGTTTTGCATAAGCCTCAAGTAATTATCTCTTAATTGATGAAATTTAATAGGTTTTATGCCTTGTTACATTACTCTTATTTTGCTGTTTTTTTCTTTCCCCTGTAGACCAATTATGCCTGTAACATTCAATATGAACATGGCTATGCATTCTTGGTAAGTCAGAATTATTTAGTAAGAACTTTTTATTTATACTTAGTTTTTGTGGTTTTTGTTTGTTTTTACTAGAAGTGCTTTCGCATGTTGCAATTCTTAATTAGCTTTAGGTTGCAAAGTTATATAATTAACTTTAAATTTAACCTTAAACCTTCAAGTTTAACCTTAAGACTTTGTGTTTTAGATTCAGGGGTAACCTTAAGGAGCTGTACCAATAGGTAGAGATACAGGAGAAAATGGGTAGACAGAAATACTGTAGAAAATATCTCTTACTGCTTGATAAACCTTTACTGGTTTCAGTAACCCAACATTTGAATGACCCCATGTGGCATATACTCTAATTAAGCAGCAGCCTTTTCTCCTTTCCAATTTCTTGCCTTTCTGGAGAGTTGACAAGTTTTTAAGGAAACCACCTCCTCTTCTACCCTCTCAAGATATTTTCACATTCTCTTATATGTTTTTATTTATTTTTTTAAGTCTCTCAAGCGTCTTGTTTCAGTTTCTACTATGAAAACAGGACAGTAAGAGCAGCAGATTGGTAAAAGCCATTCTTTCTCATCAAAATCTAGATCAGTGATGCTTAGTGTCATTTTAATGATTTTTAAATTTTTTTAAACTTTTAATTTTTTTAATTAACGTATAATATATTATTTATTTCAGGGGTACAGGTCTGTGATTCATCAGTCTTACACAACACCCAGCGCTCACCACAAAACATACCCTCCCCAATGTCTATCACCCAGCCACCCCATTCCCCATCCCCTCTCCCCTCCAGCAACCCTCAGTTTGTCTCCCTCTCTGGTTTGCTCTTGTTTCATTTTTTTCTCTCTTCCCCTCTGATCCTCTGTCTTGTTTTCTTAAATTGCACATATCAGTGAGATCATATGATAATTACCTTTTTCTCTGACTGACTTATTCCACTTAGCATAATACCCTCTAGTTCCATCCACATCATTGCAAATGGCAAGATTTCATTTTCTGATGGCTGCATAATATTCCTGCGCGTGTGCATGTGTGCGTGTACCACATTTTCTTTATCCATTCATCTGTCCGTAACATCTGGGCTCTTTCCATAGTTTGGCTGTTGTGGACATTGCTGCTATAAACATTGGGGTGTAGGTGCCCCTTTGGATCACTGCATTTATGTCTTTGGGGTAAATAGCCAGTAGTGCACTTGCTGGGTCATAGTAGCATAACTCTATTTTCAACTTTTTGAGGAACCTCCATACTGTTTTCCAGAGTGGCTGCACCAGCTTGCATTCCCACTCTTGTGTGTTTTATATCAGGAAGTAGAGTCAGTTCTTTGTTCCTCTAAGCTATTTCCAGTCCATTGTCATCTTGTCCTCTCTGCTTGTTCCCACCCATTTCTTACCCCCCCTTCACTTGCTTTTTATCTCTTCTGGATTCCTTGGCAGCTTTTACAAGTTCCTGCCTACTGTGCCCATTGGTTCTTTCATCTTCCCTCTCTGGCAGAATTCCCATCCAGAACCAAAATTTCTGGCTAATGTGATGAGAGACTATAATGACAGGATGTAACTTGATAGAGAAATGGAAAGGGCCAGAGGAAATCTTCCCTGGGTCTCTGGTTGGAGGTATCTACTGTGTGTGACGAAAAGTTTTGCAGAATGTGGATAGAGCTCAGTGTAATTCCTCTGCTTAATATGTATGAAGGTAGTGCATGCGAGAGTGACATGGTAAAGTAACTCTGTTTCATTGGATTGACTTATGATGCAATAGAAGGGGAAAGGAATGGCTGGAATTTATTGTAAACTTTTTAGGGGAGTATGTGTTGAAATTCTTACTCGGCTGTAAGATTGGACTAGGTATTTTCTTAGATGTTCTTACTGTAAAGTTATGTGACATTGAGATTTTTTAACATTAGAATCTATATCTAGTTGGTGAAAGGAACATGTAGAATGTCAGAATCACACATTTAATTTTTGGGCCTCTATAGACATTTTATTTTGAGTTTCATGTTCATGGTTTAGTGAAACATACTTACCATGAGTACATATTTTTAGAATCAAATAGCTCTTTTAAAATTTTGCCTTATTTTCCAGGTTTGATATTATTGGGCTTTCACCAGATTCACAGGAGGATGAACCTGGAATTAAACAGGCAGCAGAAAATGGTAAGTACGGAAACATTTTATAAAGACAAAGCATTCTTTTTTTAGTAGGTTCAATAGTTTTATTGGTTGTTGATGAAATAATATATAATTATCTGAACTTAGGAGATAATGCTATTTCTTCCTTTCTGATCACTCTCTAACTTGTTTGCCGTGATGGCTACATGGACTCCTTTAACTATAGATGAAGATGAGGTGAATGGGGAAGAATGGCCTTTATCAAGATTTATTATATTTATTATCTCAGTTGGATACATAATTTTGCTTTGATTGACATAGACTAATGGAGAAAATAGAAATTTAATAGTTGTGACCAGTTATTGTCATTAAGGAGACTTGAAATAATGATGGGTATAGTGATATAATCATATATAATGTAATTTATATTGGGTAATTTTAGTTTAATAATAATAGATGCCACTGATTGAACACTTAGCTATTAAATAAGCCAGGTAATTCTTATAAATCATTTCACTTAATACTTCAATGACATAAATCTTAGCTCTACTTTACAGAATCTCCAAAATGTTCTCTGGTTGGTATTCCATTTTCCTTATGGACATGATAATTACATTTATTTTTAGGGTAAAATCATAAAGAACATTAGCTTATTGGGAGAAATCTGTTTTTAGAATATGTATAGAGGCATCTTTTAATATATGTACTGAAGTGTTTACAAATAGATGGGATTACTGGGATTGACTTGAGAATAATTGGGTGGTGACACAGCAGATATTGATGAAATAAGCCTGGCTGTGGATTGATAGTTGCAAAAGTGAGGTGATGTGTACCTGGGAGTTACTGCGCACTCTTTCTATTTTTAGATTTGTTTGAAAATTTCCAAAATGTCTTAAAAATTGTAGGATCCTTCTCAAAAAAAAATTTTTTTAAAGATTTTATTTATTTATTTGACAGAGAGAGATTACAAGTAGACAGAGGCAGGCAGAGAGAGAGGAGGAAGCAGGCTCCCCTCTGAGCAGAGAGCCCGATGTGGGCCTCGATAGCAGGACCCCGAGATCATGACCTGAGCCGAAGGCAGAGGCTTTAACCCACTGAGCCACCCAGGTGCCTCTCAAAAATGTTTTTAAAGAAGAACTCTTAAAAACATTAAAACAGGAAAGATACATTCAAAATGCTTTGGCAGTTTGGGACAGTCAAACCAAGAACACTGGCTTTTAGGGTCATCAAAATGTAGGTCAAATTGAGACTCCTAGAACTAGGATTTTTTCAAACAAGAATTGATGACAAAAATAAGTATTGGGTTTGGTAGTTAATTGTTAGATCTTGTGGAAGGTGGGGAGGGGCAGAGCCTTGTGGAGAACACTGGTAGGCCTGGTGATTTCCAGAGTGAAAAGTTCCATCCTAGTGATAGAGTTGGCCTGTCACATACTTGCCATTTCTTTCCTTTCCAAGGTGATGTATTATTGGAGAAAGTGAGGCTCAGACTCAGAGCTAGGGAAGAATGGAGCCTCTATTTGAGGCCTATAAGAGTAAGCTCCTGAACAAAGAGAAGAGTGCTCAGGTTAGGTCCAGGTAGTACAGTGGTGCCCTCGGCCTTATGCAAAAGGTGACTGAAATTGGAACGCACTGCTCTACCACTGACTGCTGTCTTTGTAGTTTGTCGACGGTATCTCAGCACTTGGTGTAACCTTGAGGGGTAAAGCTTTGTGAAACTCAGGGGAAGTAGTCCCAACAGCTTGCCAAGTGGCAAGTGACTAACATTCCCCAGGCCTTTACCTGAACCTTCCCTCCTCACACCTGGGCCATTATTGTACTCCCCCCCCCCCCC
>LNAC01000792.1:526549-563303 GCA_002007465.1 Ailurus styani | reverse complement strand
TCCCCCCCCCCCCCCCGTTAAGATTTTGTTTGTTTTTTTATTTATTTTAGAGAGTACATGTGCATGTTCGCACAAGTGATGGGAAGGAGCAGAGGGAGAGGGACAAGCAGACTCTGCTAAGCGCAAAGCCTGACGCGGTTCTTGATCTCATTACCCTGAGACCATTATCTGAGCCGAAATCAAGAGTTGCTGCCTAACTGACTGAGCCACCCCAGCACCCCCATTCTGCCATGTCTGCAGTCTCCATCTGACTGAGGCTATGTGGTCTCCCGTAAATAAATCCCTCATGTTTCTCAGCAATTCTTTTATTTCTTAAGCCTCCTTTACTGTTCTCTAGTCCATTCTTCCATGCCGTAATCAGGGCATTACTTTTCATACTCATTTTAACTCAGTACTAAACTTTTTATATAAAAAGAAAATAGTTTTTCATTTGGGCATTTGTTTTTTCAGTGTTTTAGAAAAAGCAAATTTTTACTTTTTGATGAAAAGGAAGAAATATGAAGTTGGAAATTTTAATCCTAAAAAATGAAACTGTTGGGGCATCTAGGTGACTCAGATGGTTTAATATCTGCCTTCAGCTCAGGTCATGATCCTGGGGTCTTGAGATGGAGCCGAGTGCCTGGCTCCCTGCTCAGCGGGGTGTCTGCTTCTCCCTCTCCCTCTGGCCGTCACCCCTGCTCATGCTCTCGCTTGCATGCTCTCTCTCAGTAAATAATAAATCTTTTAAAAAAATGAAACTCTTGTACATATGTAAAAACAAGAGGACATAATTTGTAAAAGGTGTAGTTACTAAAAAAGCACAGGACAGGTTATAAAGAAAAAGGAAATTCTAGGACTCATCAAGTTTTATAGTTAATGATTTGTGTCAAAGTATTTTGCAGAAACAAAAGACTCACTTGATTTTTCCCCCCACATCATTTACTGACTATAAGAAAAATTAGCACTATAATTTTTAAAATAATAGAATGAACTTTTTAACCACTGTAAATGACAAACTGTCTCATATACTTTATATTTTAAAATGGTAATTGATTGATTGAAGAGAGAAATGTAAATGTGTATGAGCAGAATTGACCATAGATAAAAGAATAGCTGTTGATTGATAAGAGAAAGAACTGTTGTTCATAAATTGTATAAGAAGTAATTGAACAGTTTAAGCACCACCTGCAAAATGAGTTTTATAATGAAAACACATTCTAATTTTGCATTTTAGTAGAGTCCTTCAAGTTTTTCACTTGTTTGACCTATTTTATCTTATTTAAGATGGTATCTTTATGCTTAACTTTGAAAGTATTAGTGATTTAATTTTATGTTGTTTTAGTAAAAGCTTTGATAGAGCAAGAGGTGAAGAATGGCATTCCTTCTAACAGAATTGTTTTGGGAGGATTTTCTCAGGTAAGGTAAAGTTTGGGTGATATGTCATTGGTATATTTATCTAGGAGTCTGTGGATTCTGTCTTTTTCTATGGAGGGGTCTTTTTTTTAGTGTATGTTATAGAATCTGATATACTGTTATCTTTTTTTAATATACTATTATCTTTAATGCTGAATTAAGTTTGAATGGACTAGATATAGTTAATTATGAGAATGTACTCTCCTAGTTTTCTCTCTTTAGCAGTTGCCTTCAACTTCTAAATGATGTCTTGAAAATCAATTTATTAATAAGTAAATTGATTAGAACTTGGAATTTTTTTTAATATATTTTCTTAAAATAATTAGCACACATGTAGTTAGATGTCTGAGTTGATGCTATGTACCCCTTTAAACAAAATTCTAATTTAATAAACACAGGTATAATTCCCCTGTCCTAGGAGGAGACTACTGATAGGAATAGTAAGGTAGAAAACAAGAGAATTTCTTCCATCTTTTTGTTACAGATTCCTAGTGGTTGAGCGCCATAAACTCTCCTGTAATCCCCTTTGGGCACAATCCAAGTAGAGGCTCCCGCAAAGTGACCCACAATGCTAGAGGTTGCTGGTTGTTCCCCCTGGGTTCTCTTCTCCCACTGCAGGAACCAGAGGCTCTGGAGAGACTCTCTAGGTGATGTTGTACTGGCTTGGGAGAGGGGCAATGCAGTCAGTATGTAGCCACTTCTCTTACCTTTCAGTGTGGTCTGTTTTGGTTTCTGTGGTTCATAGGGTGCCTCAGCCTCACCCTCTCCCCTTATATACTTCTCTCAGTGGTGTCCTGTCCAGGATTAGATGTTAGTTCTTGTAAGAGGGAACAAAGTTAGGAATGACCTGTGTCCCATCATAATGATGTCACTCTATCATCTTTCCTCTTTTTGTCTTATAAAATAGATTTTAGATTTAAATATGTGATGTTTATTTTTGGCATCTTCTTTCTGTAGCTTTTCTCCTACCTTCTATATACTTTTTCTGCAGACATAGTTACCTCATATTAACCTTACATCTTTATTTCAGCTTATCACATGTTCACCTTGTCACCCATCCCCAAATTGCTCTAGCTTCGAATCTGTAAAGCTTCTAAATCAACAACTTAGTGTCAGACTACCTGAATTAGGACAATGTCAGAGTTACGGAATTCTTTAGAAGTTAGAATTCAATAGAAAGATCAGTTGTCAATATAATAGTAAAAAGAGGTTACTGGTTTGGTATTTGTTGAAGTCAAGATAATGTCAGTTGTAATACACATCATGACATAAATGTGGGTACAGAAATGAATGCTTGATTTGAAAAAAAAGCTATCATAGGAGACTGTATGGTTGATGAGGTTCATTGATTATGATTTACAGAAAGGAACTCCTCTTGCCTTAAGCAAGAAAGAGCAGATTATGAGTCTGTGGGATCACATCAGGAAAACCAAGGTTTAGGGCCTCAGGAAATAGCTAAGACTTGGAAAGCCCTCATGACTTTCTCTCCCATCTCCTGTTTTTCTGCCCCTCTGCTTTTTTTACCTCTTCTTTTTTTTTTTTTAAAGATTTTATTTATTTATTTGACAGAGAGAGAGAGAGATCACAAATAGGCAGGCAGAGAGAGAGGAGGAAGCAGGCTCCCTGCCGAGCAGAGAGCCCGATGTGGGCCTCGATCTCAGGACCCTGAGATCATGACCTGAGCCGAAGGCAGAGGCTTTAAACCGCTGAGCCACCCAGGCGCCCTTTTTTTTACCTCTTCATCTACAGTTGGCACTCTCCACCTTTGCAGCCTATAGCTTTTCCAGTTCTTGAATTTTCAGGTTACTCTTCCAGCCACATAAAGAGACAGACTGATAGTCACTGATTTCAAAATCTTGAGAAAAGGAACATGACTATCTTGGATGAGAAAAAATCTCATATTTTCATGGGGCCCAGTGACCCACAGGCATTGTCAGAGTGACATGGCATCTAGATAACTAATGGGAATGCTCTTCCCAGGGTGCAGGGTATTATAAGCTAGGGAGACAGATACTCTGAAGGTGTCTGCTACAGAGTCCTTATTATCTTGAATTTTTGCTGTAGAAAAGATTACCATCTTAAGACTAGGTTTGATTTTATACCTAAGACTTTTCAGAGGAGAAAATAAGTATAAGTTTAAAATGTTCCTAAGGCAGTTGTAAGTGCATTTAAATACAGTTAACTGTTTCTTGACTGATTGGGTAGTTGCTATGTTCTCAGAATGGTCTTCAGTGTAGAAAATCATGTTCTTTAGGGCATAGTGGGGTGGGGTATATATGTATTTCTGCTAGCTTGCCTGAATTGATTTGACATCAGCCACCCAGGTTGATTTTTTTCTTTAATGGACATTATTAATAACAAGAAATATCTTGCATTGCTTGTAACAGAAGATGTGTTCCATTGACTTTTCTCTGCTTGTCTTTCCAGGGAGGAGCTTTATCTTTATACACTGCTCTTACCACACAGCAGAAACTGGCTGGGGTCACTGCACTCAGTTGCTGGCTTCCACTCCGGGCTTCATTTCCACAGGTAGCCTGACTGATACTTGTAACATTAGATTACTGAGCTAAGAGATCACAGATAATGTTGGTAAGAGATTCTTTTTTTTTTTTAATTAATCAACTATATATTTTTAGAGCAGCTAGCAAAATTGAGCAGAAAGCACAAAAAGTTCCAGTCTGTGTACAGGCTATGGATACCCTGCAGCCCTGTGGTACATTTGTTAGCATGTGTATCATCACCCAAAGCCCATAGTTTACCTCAGTCATCCTTTCTTTATTTTTCACTTTCTTTTAAAGATCTTATTTATTTGTTTGACAGAGAAAGAGAGGGAACCCAAGCAGGAAAAGCAGGCTCCCCACTGACCGGGGATCCTGATGCAGAGCTCCATCCCAGGACCCTGGGATCATGACCTGAGGTGAAGGCAACTGCTTAACGACTGAGCCACCCAGTTAGCCCCAAGCCATCCTTTTTAAAAAACAATTTTCTGGCACTTTTGTGATGTACTAGTAGGCTTTATCTGAATACTATATTGTCTTTATTGTGGATTGCAGAGAATAGAGTAAGAAATAAGTCCTTTTGTCATAAACCTTATATTTGAAGTGTTGGATACATTTTAAAATGTATATATAAATTAGGGCAGTGTTTTATACATAGAAATAATATTTTCAAATGTTCAGTATTTTTACTGCTTAATAGCAGAATTTTGCCATAGAATACAATTTCTAGGTACTCAGTAGTATAAAGCAATATATGATACACATGAGAGAAGTGGACATTTATTTTCAAATTCATCTTTAAATCTAGGATTTTTTTCCTCGTCACTATATATAGTAATTCCTTGGTGTCTTACACATACTAAATGCTATTTATTAACCATCTTATTTAAATCAGTTAAATAACTGAGAAAAACATTATTCCATTAAAACATAACCTCTCATCTCAAGACACTGTGAACATATAAAGAATAATTAAGATAGAGTCTGCTTCAAGGAACCACTTCATTGGGAAAACAGTAATAGGAGACAGGGTAGGGGCACCTGGGTGGCTCAGTTGTTTAAGCATCCGACTCTTGATTCTGGCTCAGGTCATGATCTCAGGGTTATGAGATCAAGCTCCACATCCTGGGAGTCTGCTTGAGATTCTTTTTCTCTCTCTTCCTCTGCCGCTCTCCCTATTTGGACGCTTTCTAAATAAATAAATAA
This sequence comes from Ailurus styani, assembly GCA_002007465.1. Taxonomy (NCBI): domain Eukaryota; kingdom Metazoa; phylum Chordata; class Mammalia; order Carnivora; family Ailuridae; genus Ailurus; species Ailurus styani. Next base: position 558,207 of record LNAC01000792.1, on the reverse strand, counting down.
AATCTTTAAAAAAAGGCAAGACAGGGTAATCATACATCCTATAAAAGTTTAACTGAAGAGTTGTGGGAAGTATAGGGAGAGAAGGAATTTTATTTCTGTGGCCAAGTAGAACCAATGAAGTAAGTAACATGCATATCCATCTACAGTTGTAAATGCTTGGCATATAATGCTCTATACATTTGAATACATAATACTACTTTTATTTTTTGCAGGGTCCTATCAGTGGTGTTAATAGAGATATTTCTATTCTTCAGTGCCATGGAGATTGTGATCCTTTAGTTCCCCTAATGTTTGCTTCTCTTACTGCTGAAAAGCTAAAAACATTAGTAAATCCAGCCAATGTAACCTTCAAAACCTATGAAGGCATGATGCATAGTTCCTGTCAACAGGTAATTGGTTACAGAGATATATTTGCACCTTTTTTCATGTGGTATTTTTAACATAAGTAACATTTGATTGCTTGGATAATTTAAAGGAGTTATTTAATGAATTCACATTGAATCATAGGTTAGCAGGAGTTAGATCAGAGTTTATTCAGTTTAATTCAGGCATTCACTGTTTTACTATTACATGCAAGTTTTGTACATAATTCAAAGACAAAACATTCCTTTTTATTAAAATTTAAGCCAAATTAATAAAATTTAAAATTTAATAATTATTTAATATATCCAAATAATTGTATAGAGAACAGAATGTGGTAAGTGTTATATTAGAAGTTTTTAAAGTTCTCTGAAACACTGAGAGTGAGATTAATTTTATCTTGGAAGTACTGAGATCATGAAGCAAAAGGTAGATTTGGAAGAATGGGTAGGATTTGGATAGCAAGTGTGCACAGAATGGGAAAGGGAAAGTAAGCTATCCAGTTGCAGCATAGTCTTACGAAAAGCTGGCTGTCCTAAAGCAGGAGCCATTCATAAAGTAGGTACAAGGAACAGTTTTAGGGTAACAGGAAGGAGATAATACTGAGTTCAGTGAACATACTGAGATTGATGTACCCCTGTGATAACAAAATGGGATGTTGGAAATATTTGTCTGAAGCTCAAGCCTGTGATAGAGATTTAGAATAATTGCCAATATTATTAATCACTGAAGAGTTACCATGGGAGAATGTCATGAGAAATAAGCCAAGAGATAAAACCTGGGGGTGGGGGGGGAGGGATTAGAAGAAGTTAGATGTGGCACAAGAGTACAGAGGGAGAGAATTTCAGAGCGGTGGTGCACCCGGCTGGCTCAGTCAGAAGAGCATGCAACTCTTGATCTTGGGGTTGTCAGTTTGAGCCCCACGTTGGGTGTAGAGATTACATACATACACAAACTTTCTAAAAAATTGGTTAGGTATTTAAGAAAATAAAGAAAAAGGGGGTTCTGTGGTGACTCAAGTCAGTTAAGCATCTGCCTTTTGTTCAGGTCATGATCCCAGGGTCCTGGTATTGAGTCCTGCATTGGGCTCCCTGCTCAGCAGGGAGCCTACTTCTCCTCCTGCTCCTCCCTCCTGCCTGGCCTCATCCTCTCTCTTGTTCGCTCTCTCTCACTCTATCTCAAATAAATAAATGAAATCTTAAAAAAAAGAAAAGAAAAGAAAAGGAATTTCAGACTGGGAGGGAACAATGTCCTATGATTCAGAGAACAATTGAGGAAAAATAGGCCAGGAAGAAACTACCCAACAGTAAGCCATCTGTGACCTTGGATGTTTGGGGAGATGGAGCCTGTTGTGGATTGTTTAAAGTGGATAGGGAAATGGGAAAAGTAGAGGCAACATGTATCAACCTTTATTAAAAACGCTTTTGTTAAAGGGGAAAAAGATTTGAAAGACTCTTTAATGGATGGGAGAAAAAGACTCCCTTGGTGAGGGAGGGAGGAAGAAAATGCGAAGAAGAGAAGATTATAATCTAATAGGGGGGGACTCTGAGGGAAATCAGATAATGTAAAGAAGTCCTAAAATGGGTAGTGCTTGCCTTCAAAGAGAAGAACAATACTTAAGAATCTAGAAGAGGGTTGATGAATATGAACAAGGATTGCTGAGGTAGTACTAGTTAAGAGTTCACATTAGTTCCTCTTTGTCTTTTCAGTAAAGTAGGAGATATGGTCACTTGGTAAGAATGAAGGAGGCCTGCATCAGTTTGAAGGTTTGCAAAGGCCTAGAATAAAAATTGATTGTCGAGCATTGAGGTAGTCCCACATAAAACTGTTCTGTAACCACCGAGCGTGGCTGAATCATTTGTTTTACAGACAGAGAAAAGAGGTAGTAATACGATTTATCCAGAAAGACAAGGGGGCCTGGGATTTTAGGCTGTTACTGAGAGCATAGTTGAAACCATGAAGTGTTAAATCCAGAAAACAGGTGGGCTAGCACCCTTAGTATCCAGGAGGAACAAAGGGTCTAGAGTATTGGTTTTCAAAGTACGCTTTATGTTACAAATACCCTGGAGCTTAATAAATATTCAGACACCATAGCTCCACAAACTCCACAATTTTGATTTAGCACATTGGGGATTAGCAGGTAAACTCAGGTATTTGTGTTTGTGTGGATGTGTTTTTAAAATAAAAGCTCCAGGTGGGGAGGGTATGTGCTATGGTGAGTGCTGTGAAATGTGTAAGCCTGATGAGTCACAGACCTGTACCCCTGGGGCAAATAATACATCATATGTTAATTTAAATAAATAAATAAATAAATAAATAAATAAAGAATGAATGAATGAATGAATGAATGAATGAATGAATGAATGAATGAATGAATGAAAGCTCCAGGGACAGCTGGGTGGCTCAGTCAATTAAGCAGCTACCTTCAGCTCAGGTCATGATTCCCAGGGTCCTGAGATTGAGTTCTGCGTCAGGCTTCTTACTCAGTAGGGAGCCTGCTTCTCCCTCTGCCTGCTGCTCTTCCTGCTTGTGCGTGCTCTTTCTCCCTGACAGATAAATCAATAAAATCTTAAAAAAAGATTCTGTTTACCTAATCTATACACTCAGCAGTGTGGGGCTGGAACTTATAAAGCTGAGATCAAGAGTCACACGCTGTTGGGACACCCCAGGCATGAGACTCTTGATCTCAGGGTTGTGTGTTCAAGCCCTAAGTTGGGCATAGAGCTTACATAAAAAGAAAAAAAAAGTAAAAGGTGATGATTCTTTGTCCAATCACATTGGAGAACATTGGACTGAATGATGAGAAGCAGAAAGTGAGAAGAAGTAAAACAGTAAGAGGTATTGTCACCAGGAAACTTCCAGGACTTTAGAGTGTTGTAAAATAGAGCACTTCTGTGCTCTGGCTTTATTTTCTGACTGACTAAATTATAAGGGTGAAGGTTCTTTGCGTTGCTAATTTGTGGGTCTGTGGAGTTAAGCCTTGAAATACTAGAGATGGTAGTAGGAAATTATTTGAGGGGAGTAAGAAAACCGAGCCACATGCAGGAGTCTTATAAAAACGTTTCTTTTGTAATAAATACTTGATCATTCTTTTTAATCTTTCATAGGTACTGCTGTCTTTCAAATGGTTGGTTGTATGTAAATCCTTGTGAAAGGCACAAAATATTTTACGCTGTGAATTTAGCATTTCGTTCTAACGAGGGAGGGTTAAAAGATAGGTTTTTCTACCCATGCTTAGTTTACCATAATTGTATCCTTACTGATACTTCTCTGGATAGGTTTTGTTACTTTTTTTTTTTTTTAAGATTTTATTTATTTATTTGACAGAGAGATAGAGCACAAGTAGGCAGAGCAGCAGGCAGAGGGAGAGGGAGAAGCAGACTCTTCACTGAGCAGGGAGCCCAATGCGGGACTCAATCCTAGGACCCTGGGATCATGACCTGAGCTGAAGGCAGCTGCCTAACTGAGCCACCCAGGCGCCCTAGTTTTATTACTTCTAAGCCCCCTTGTCTCCACCCAACCTCTCTGTTTTTTTTTGTTCAGGTATAGCAAAGTGCAGACCATTTTAATGGGACTGCATAATAGTTGAGAGCAATCATTTGAATGTACAATAATAATCCTAATTACAGGAAATGTTCTGAAATTTCTGTTGAACCCTCATTTCTCCGTTACAACTTTTCATTTAATTGAAGTAGTAAAAATATCGTTTTAACTTACCTAGGCACAGCACACATTTAGTTGCTGGTATTTTAGTGTGGATTTAATTTTTGATTTTGTAACTACTTATTTAATCACTTTATTCCAAACAGGAAATGATGGATATCAAGCAGTTCATTGATAAACTTCTACCTCCAGTTGACTGACATCACTAAGAGGCCTTGTGTAGAAGTGCACACCAGCATCGTCGTAGTAGCGTATAAATTTTTTCCCGTGCCCAATCTTGAAACTTCTAATGTTTGCAGTGTTAAAATGTTTTGCAAATACACACCAATTACACAGACTACATAATACTATCTCCTTGTGGGAAATATGGTCTTTTAAGTTTCTATACATGTATTTGTATAATATGATTCAGAATATACTAGTATTAAAATAGGTGAAGCAGCTAAGCTTCTTTTTCCCAAACATAATTAAGCAAAATAATAAAATACTGTAACGAGATTTTTTATTACATCATTTGACAATTAATAGTATGCTTAATGAAAATTTGTTCAGGTATAAATGAGCAGTTTAAGATACAAATGATTTATGCATGCCGTGACTTAGTCTATGGACTTATTCCAAAGTTACTTAGTCACCATGCATTATCTGTATTTTTATATATGTATTCATTATATACTTAATGATTGTAATACATAATAGAATGAGATGTTATGGCATTATTCCCAATAATAGGGATAATGTTTCTAAGGTCAATAAAGAGTAATATTCCTCTGTTAAGTTGATGGCCCTTTTAATTTGGGGACCAGGCTTTATTTTCCCTGATACATTTCTATTTAATATTTTTTTCCTCTCTAGAAATGTATTCTTTCTTTTTTATCCTTCATAATAGACCAAATATTGCTTCCTTGCCATAGACATCTGCCAATACATGCTGTAATTTGACATTTTGAATCACAGATTTGATGGTATTTAAAATGTATTTACACTTATATAAAGAAACCTTTAAACTTCCTACATTACTCATTTCTTAAACTGCACCTTAGTCCACAGTTAGACCTATATAGTTACAGAATCTTCAGTCTAGATAATGGGAATAATTCTGTGGTTGTATTTTTCTGTAATTAACTTAAAGAATATGTGGGTCATATTCTAGTGTGTTCTGGAATATTAAAGACATAACTTAAAAACTAATTTCTAAGATGATGTGCTCTAAGATGATTCCTCTTGAGCATAGTTTTAGTTTACTGGTTTTGTAGATATGTTTGAAAGCAACTACTGTAGAAAATGAACAGTCCAGTAGAAAAATTTGCTATATTTTTATCTGCCAATGGATTTATTTGAAAACTTCACTTTAGTCAGATGGGTTTTTTTTTTAATGAGTTTTTGTGCAAAAATAAAAGTAGCAATTACTTGATTTTAAGTAGTTGAATTTTTCAGATTATTGGTAAAAATTATTGGGAGAACAAATTTATGGATGATAAAGATTAATTGCAACCAATACACATGGTGTAGTTACCACAGTTTAATATGTAGCAAAAATGTATACCTGATATTTCTGAACTGTTGTTAATTTTTCTGGTGTATTCCAACTGACTAAAACAATGTTAGGAATGCATTATAAATGGGTGCTAATTGATAATGGAAATAATTTAGTAATGGACTGTACAGAATGCTAATAATGAAGCCATATGTTTATGTCTGGATTTAAAAATTTTAAACAATCATTTACTAAGTCATTTTGCTTTACCTTGAAGAATAGAAATTGTTGTTTTAGTTATACAAATCAGCAAAATCTAATTTATGGCAAGAAATATTCCGTGGAAATGTTGTGCTGTAATGTAGGAAAATGTAAATCTTTTTCATGGTTTCTACCAATGTGAAATAAAATTCAATTCTGAGTTTCCTGTGACTGCTTTCTCAAATACTATTTTTAATATTAGAGTTTGCCTTCAAATGGTTGTCTATACTGAAAAGGGGGGAATGTAATCATATATTCAGGAGAATTTTTAAAATTTATTTATTACATATAATGTATTATTTGCCCCAGGGATACAGGTCTGTGAATCATCAGGCTTACACCTTTCACAGCATTCACCATAGCACAAACCCTCCCCAATGTCCAGAACCCAGCTACCCTATTCCTACCCTCCCATCCCACCAGTAACCCTCAGTTTGTTTCGTGAGATTAAGAGTCTTTTATGGTTTGTCTCCTTCCAAATCCCATCTTGTTTCATTTTTTCCCCTCCCTACCCCCCATGACCCCTCGCCCTGCCCCTCACATTCCTCATATCAGAGAGATCATATGATAATTGTCTTTCTCTGATTGATTTATTTCGCTTAGCATAATACCCTCTAGTTCCATCCACGTCATTGCAAACAGCGAGATTTTGTTTCTTTTGATGACTGCATGGTATTCCATTGTATATATATATACCACATCTTCTTTATCCATTCATCTGTTGATGGACATCTAGGTTCTTTCCATAGTTTGGCTATTGTGGACATTGCTGCTGTAAACATTCGGGTGCATGTGTCCCTGTGGATCACTACATTTGTATCTTTAGGGTAAATACCCAGTAGTGCGATTGCTGGGTCATAGGGTAGCTCTATTTTCAACTTTTTGAGGACCCTCCATACTGTTTTCCAGAGTGGATGCACCAACTTGCATTCCCACCAACAGTGTAGGAGGGTTCCCCTTTCTCCGCATCCTCACCAACATCTGTCATTTCCTGACTTATCAATTTTAGCCATTCTGACTGGTGTGGTGGTATCTCACTGTGGTTTTGATTTGTGTTTCCCTGATGCTGAGTGATGTTGAGCACTTTGTCAAGAGACTTTTTGATGATAGTATGGTTGACCTGGAATAGAATGAGGCATAAGAAAAGCTTCTCTTGTTACTCAGTTTGAATAAGCTAAAAAAATATTCCTAAATAACCCTCCTCCTCTCATGCAGTATTCATGGGATTTTTAAATTAGTGTCATGAGGCAGTATCCAAATACATTTTCTCCTTTTATTTCACTGTTGACTTCTAACATTTCCCAATAAAGGAATCCTTTCTGTCCTTTTAAGCAGTCCTTCACTTTCTGTTTCTGAGTACTTAAAATCGACCAGCTCATCTTTTTGTGAGGGAGCTTGTTGCGTTTTGGGATCTCCCTAATGGTAAGAGAGTTCTGTATACCAAAATATTGTTTGCAACTTTCAGACGTCACAATAGCATCTTATTTCATATAATAACCTTTTATTTCATCATCCTTTTTCAACTATTGTGTTTACAGTTAGATGTGGCCAGAGTGTGGTATTGTTAATCTCTATTGACAGCATCATTGTCTTATGTATATATAAATAATTGGGAAACTTGTCTACTATTGTAATCAGTGTTATGGCTATTTTTAAAAGTAGATACATGATGAGCTCCTGGCTAGTTCAGTCAGTAGAGCATGCGACTCCTGATCTCAAGGTCGTGAGTTCAAGCCCCATGTTAGGCATAGAGTTTAATTTTTAAAAAATAGGTAAAAGATAAATGATACATTTCTACCCTCCTAACAACATACCACTTTATTTTGTAAAAATTACTAAAAAATGAACAGTAATTTAAGTAGCTGAGATATTCTAGGCACTATACTAAGCATTTTACATTCTTTATTAATGTAATCCTCACATCAACTTTATCTTTGTTTTATAGGAGGGGAAAATGATAGCTAGAGAGATGAACTGTTTGCCTATAGTTACAGAGCTATTATGTGTAATAGCCAGGATTCAGAGTGATGTGCCTGACTCCATGGTCTGCTACCTTGCTCTCTGCCCCTGTGAGGTAATTTAAATGCCATACAAACAAAAAAGCTTATTCCATATAATTCGGAATGCTTCAAAGTGCCAGTAAACTAGGGTAAAAACCAGCTTACCATAAAGAAATTACAATCTCCAGTGCCCAGAGAGAACTGAAAAACTAAAAATCTACATGGTACACCTACCTTTGGGGCTCAGAAAATAATTCACCTTTGTACAGCCAGGACCCTTATAAGGGCTGTACTCTGTGCCACAAAGTGAACTAGAAAAACACTTTGCCTCCTCAGGAAGGAAAGGGGAAAACTTACCTATTCTGGTCAGGACCCTGGATTAGAAGCAGGAGCTCTTCCTTTGAAAATGTTTAGGAGGTTATATTCATATATATTTGGATTTTGAATTTATACTATTTCTGTGGCCTGGAAAACAAGCTCATAAGTTAACATCAAGAATCTCCTTGGACTGGCTCTGCCTCCTTAGCACTTGGAAGAAGCAAGTTCTTTATGGAGAGTGACATCCTCAACCTAGGCAGCATAAATTTAGTCTGCTGAAAGTGAGCTCAACTCCCCCAAAGTACAATCCATAGGAGGGAACAGTCTACCTGCCACAAATGATACCAGGTGACACAAAAGCTAAAGAGATCATTAGATTCTTGGGAACTTTAAGAAACAAAGTATGCATGTTAAGCTCAGACAAAAGAATAAGTGTAAACACAGTATCAGAAACTGGAAGTTGGAAAAAATTTTTCTAGAAATGAAAAACAGCCCCTCAAGTAAAAAATACTTCAAATGAGAAGCATTATTTATGACGATAAAATATTTGAAATAACACAATGTGAAATTACAAAGATCTTCAAATTAAACTGTCATACATCTATACAATGGAATGCTATAAAAAAGAAATGAGGATGTACTTTACTAATTTGGCAAGGATTCAGAATACATTATTGATGGAAAAATAGTGTAAAAACTAAAAAAGGGGGAGGAAATTAGACCTATATTTGACTTGGTTAGAATTTACACTTGTAAAACCAAAATGCTAGAAGGATATTAAGAAACCAATAAAAGTGGTTGTAGAGCATGAATGGGGATGGGTAAGGACTGGAGAGGAATGAGCCTGCCCTGGGTATCCTTTTTTTGTTTTGTTTTGTTTTGTTTTGTTTTATTATTTTATTTTATTTTATTTCATTATTTTTGTGCATGTGGTAAAATATAACAAAATTTACCATTTTAACTACTGTAAGTATTTAGTTCAGGGGCATTAACTACATCACCATCATCCATCTCCACACTTTATCAGTTTCCCAGACTGAGTCCTCATACTCCTTATTGTTCAGATTTTGAATTGTGTTCAGTGTATGACCTACACAAACTAAATGGATGAATTAAACTGTCATATGGGACACAACAGAATTGTGTCTGAAATGGTGTGTGTAAGTTCTGAGGAATTTACTCAGGAGAAATCCCAGCAAGCAAAAGGAAGGGTAAGAAATTAGAAAAATAAAGTCCAAAATAAATTTTAACGGAAGTTGCAGAAGGAGAGAACAGAATGAGAAAGAAGCAACATTTGAGGATAAAATGGCTAAAATTTTTCCAGGAAGGGTAAGAAACCCCAGATTCAGGAAGCAAAATGAGTTACTAACAGGATAAACTAAACCCCTAATGAGACATTTCATGGTAGAAAGCACAACTGACCATCATAGAAAAAGATCATAATAGCATCTAGGGGGAGTCTACTTAAACTGTCATATACAGTACACTTAAAAATAATGTCTGGTTGTCTGGGTAGTCAGTTGTTAGGTGTCTGCCTTCAGCTCAGGTCATGATCTCAGGATCCTGGGATGGAGCCCCACATCCAGCTCCCCGCTCCTTGGTAAGCCTCCTTATCCCTCTCCCATTCCCCCTGCTTGTGTTCCCTCTCTCACTGTGTCTCTGTCAAATAAGTAAAATCTTTAAAAAAAATTTTTTTTTAAAATAATAATGCCAGAGGGACGTCTGGTTGACTCAGTTGGTTAAGCATCTGCCTTCAGCTCAAGTCCTGCATTGGGCTCCCTGCTCAGCAGGGAGCCTGCTTCTCCCTCTGCCTGCTGCTCCCCCTGCTTGTGCTCTCTCTCTCTCTGACAAATAAATAAATGAAATCTTAAAAAATATATATAATGCCAGAGTCAGAATAATGGAATAATATCAGTTGTAGAGAAAATGGCAATTTGGAACTTCCTACATAGGTAAACTCATTTAAGGGAAGGGCAAAAGAAAAACATTTTTAAAAGAATTTATGTATTTGTTTGAGAGAGAGGGCATGAGCAGGGAGTTGGGGGGAAAGGCAAAGGGGGAGGGAGAAGCAAACTCCCCAGTGAGCAGGGAGCCCCCATACAGGGTTTGATCCCAGGACCCTGAGATCATGACTTGAACCAAAGGGAGATGCTTAACTGACCGGGCCACCCATGCACCCCAAAGAAAACCAGTAGAAAGTTTCTAAGGAAGAGCATTCTGACAGAACCTTTAAAAGATGTTCTTTCAGAGGAACAAAAAGGATCGAGGGGAAAGGATAGCTACAAGCAATGGGGAACAAAAACGGTGATAAACGTTTGAGTAACTAGAGAAGCATTGATTGTATAAAATTAATACTAATTTGGGAGCTGAAACATTAGATAAAAATAATGTACATGCAAAAGAATATAAAATTGAATTTTATATACCAGCATATTTATAGCTGCTCAACAGAAAAAAAGGAATACTTATGTGTAAGTCTAACAAATCACGTACAGGATTTGGAGGCTGAAAACTACAAAAGAGTGATGAAAGACATCAAAGGAGATCTAAATAAATGGGAATCTATATCATGTCCATGGATTAGAGGACTTAACATAGTAAAGATGTTTCATTCCCCCAAATTGATAGTTTAATGCAATTCCTATTAGAAACCCAGCAAGATTGTTACAGCTATACACAAGATTATTCTAAAATTTATATGGAAAGACCAAGGAACCAGAAAACTTAAACTATTGAAAAAGAATTTGGGAAGGGAGCCTGGATGGCTCGGTTGGTTGAGTGTCTGACTCTTGGTATCCGCTCAGGTCATGATCTCATGGGTCTTGAGATCAAGCCCTGCTTAGGCCGGCCCTGCTCTCAGTGGGGAGTCTGCTTGAGATTCTCTTTCTTCATCCCTCCCCCTGCTTGCTTTCTCACTTTCTCTCTCTAAAAATAAATAAATATACCTTTTTTAAAAAGAAAAAAAGTGGGACAAATCTATCAGATTTCAAGAAATTATATAGTAATAAAACTATGTGGTATTATTATCAGAGAGACAGACACAAGATAAACTGAAAAAAATAAAGCAGAAATAGCCCCACACAAGAGCAGTCAAGTGATTTTTGACAAAGGTACAAAAACAACTCAATAGAGGAATGATAGTCTTTTAACAAATGGTACTGGAGCAACTGGCTATCCACAGACCCAAAAAGTGGACCCAAATCTCATACTGTATACAGAAGTTAACTCTATAATGAATTATGGATTTAAATGTCAAATATAAAACTATAAAAATTCTGCAAGAAAATACAGGAGAAAATCTTGGGATGTAGGGCTTCAAGTGTTTCTCAATAAGACACCCAAGTAAAGACACCGAAAAGAAAAAAATTTAATTGGACTTCATCGAAATTTAAAACATTTTGCTCTTTCAAAATCCTGTTTAGAGGATGAAAAGACAAGCTAAGAATGGGAGAAAATATCTCCAAACCACAAATCCACATGCCCGGTTTGTAGAATACATAAAAGAACTGTCAAAACACAACAGTATTTTAAAAAAACAAAAACAAAAACAAAACAGAAAACAAAAACCATGAAATAGGCAAAAAAATGAAGAGATACTGAAGACGCTACATAGATGGCAAATAACCACATGAAAATATATTCAATGTTACTAAGCCATTAAAGAAAATTAAAAATTAAAACCACAATGAGATTATCACTATATACCTACTAGAACAACTAAAATAAAAAATGGCAATGCTAAATGCCAGTGATGATGCAGAGAACTCAAATCTCTCAAACTTGGCTGGTGGGGATGTAAAATGGCATAGCCACTTTGAAAAAGTTTGGTAGTTTCTTTAAAATTTAAATATAATAGTTATCATATGACCCAGCAGTTGTACTCTTGGACATTTATGCCAGAGAAAGGAAAACTAATATACACACAAAACCCTATACATAATTATTTATAGCAATTTTATTCATAATAGCCAAAAAGTAGAAACAAACAGAATTATGGCACAACCATACCATCGAATACTACTTGTCAGTAAAAAGGAATGAATTACTGATGTACACAACAATTTTGCTGGATCTCAATGGCATTATGCTGAGTAAAAATGGCTAATCTCCAAAGGTCACATATGGTTTGATTTTATATAACTTTGTCAGAATAACAAAATTATAGAAATGGAAAACAGATTAGTGGGTGCCAGGGATTAGAGATGGCTGGGGAGAAGGTAGGAGGTATGACTATAAAGGGGCATCATGAATGAGATCTTTGCGGTGATGGAATACTTCTGTATCTTGATTGTGGTGGTAGTTACATGAATTTATACATGTGATAAAATGAGAGGAATATGCACACAGGAGTGTCAATTTTTGGGTTTTGATATTGTATTATAATTATGAAAGATAAAACTATCTCTACAATTTCCTTTCAACCTGTGAATGTTTCACAAGAAGGTTTTTTTTAAATGTACAATGGGAGGGATGATAGAATTCGATGGTTCTACTATTTTCTGAGAGTTGATAAAAAATATTCATTCCCTTTAAATTAGATATTCACAATGTAAAGCTAACTAAGAAAAAAAAACCCAAAAAAACAAAAACACTAAACAAACCCCAAAACAAAAACAAAAACGTATATGTAACTTCCAAACTAGGGAGGATGGGGATGAAATAAAGACAGCTCAATTTAAAAGACAAGGTAGGAGGAAACATGTAAAATGTAGAACAAGGTATTTCATGATATGATAGATACCAATCCAAAAATAATAGTAATTACAATTGTGAATGAACTAAATTTGCCAATAATAAAACAGAAGTTATCATGTTGGACAAAGAATGACATGAAGCTACATTGTAATTACAAGAGATTCTATTTAATTACAGAAAGCTTGAAAGTAAAGGGATGGGAAAATGTAAGAAGCAAATACTCCCTAGAGTAAGCTGGCTTATCCTATATTAGTATGACTTAAAGTAAGTTTAAAGCAATGAACACATGTCTGCACAAACATTCGTACATGGATGTTCATAACATTATTCATAATACCCCAAATGTTCAAAGAACATAGATGTCTGTCACTGATGAATGGATAAATAAAATAGGGTATATTCTTCTGATAGAGCAGTATGCACCAATAAAAAGGAACGTTATAACACGGATGAATCCTGAAAACATAATGTCAAATGATAGAAATCAGTTACAAATGACTTCATATTGTATGATTTCTTTTATATGAAAAAACAGAATAGGCAAAGCTGTTTTTAAAAATAGACTTTAATGTAATGTAAAGGGCATTGTTAGGGATAAAAATGATCACTATATCACTATAAAAGTGGTAATTCTCCAGGAAGATATACTAATTTTTAACATGTATATACCCAATATAGCCTCAAAGCAGGGAAAACAAAAATGATAGTGACATCAGTGAAAGAGGTGGGATAGGGAATGCCAAAGTCCTATGTCTCCAAACAAACAAACAAAAACTTGGCCAAAACTTTCAGAATCCACTTTATGGATCTCTGGAAAATAGCCAAAGTTTTCCACTAAGCAATTGAATGCTTAAGAAAAACTTGATTGAAACCCAGTATGAAAGTGTTGTGTCATTTTAACTTACTCTTGCTTAATCGCCTACTTCCAGGTCTTGAAGGTGGAAGTCCATATTTCCAACATAGGTTCCAGATATTGGAGAAAGCAAAGCAGATTCTTGTTTCCAAACAACTGTGCTTGACTCTTAGGTAGCTCCTTGAAGGACTAACATAAAGGCCTTTCCCCCCCTTTTTTCCTTTTTTCTTTTCTTGCCTAACTTAGAACTCTCTCAGGTTGGAAAAATAGCTACATGGAGGTGATTCCCCCAAAAAACACGTAAATGCAAAGAAATCAGCCACTACCCTAAGTTGGGACAAAAATAGATACACTGAAAAACCTAGGAAGAAAAGTCTAGGGAATGAAATGTCTTGGGGAATAAAGGCTTTGGAAAGCTTCCACACATTCTTGGAGGTCTAGAAGGCCATGTGCATGTACAGACACGGTGCATGTTTTAAAAGACCTGAGAATGCTCTAAGCACTCATCTCTGGCTGATCTTGAAGCCCTGGGCAAGCAAGATATGAAAGTAAAGGCAAAATTTTAAGCTTCCTAGCTGAATATTGTAGGCATGCCCCGACACACACAGAACCCAGATGCAAACACTGGGAGTTGCTGTTGTTTTGTCCCCGGGCACTGAAGGAAATCTCTGTGAAATCACCACGTGGATAATAAGCTAACAGAGACTTAGTGACCACACATGACAATAAATTTAGTCTTTACTTAAAAGAGTTTAGAAAAGTCACTAAACAAACACAACAATGAAACAACAACAAAATCTATAGTCCTCAACCAACAACGCTGATTTCCAAAGTTACATTATAATATTCAAAATGTTAAGTTTTCAACAAGAAATAAAGCATGCAAAGAAACAAGAAATTCTAGCCCATTGACATATAAAATAAAAGAATATTAACATGAACTGCCCCTGAAGAAGCCCGGATATTGGACTCACAGACAAACACCTTAAGTCAACTGTCTTAAATATGCTCAAAGAACTAAAGTAAATAATGGACAAAGAATTAAAAGAAACCAAGGTTGGGGGGGATGGGATAACTAGGTGATGGGCATTCAGGAGAGCACTTGATGTAATGAGCACTGGGTGTTATATGCAACTGATGAATCATTAAATTCTACCTCTGAAACTAATAATACACTATATGTTAATTGAATTTAAATAAAAGAAAAAATTTTAAAAAGAAATCAGAAGAGGGGGAAGGAGTTAAGATGGTGGAGGAATAGAGGACCCTAAATTCTTCTGGTCTCTGGAATTCAGCTAGATATCAAATCATTCTGAACAGGTGAGAAATAAATAAGAGATCTGAGAAAAGAGATGCTGCAATTCTACAAATAGACAAGCAATCACTTTTTGGAAGGTAGGAGGTGCAGAGACGTGAATCCAGGGCAATATATTGGAGGATACCATATGGAGAGGAGTATGCTTAAGGAGGCTACCACAAAGTATTATAAACAGTGGAGCACAAAATCAACTTTTAGTAGTCTACTGTGGTAGGGAACTCCCTGGCTTAAATGTGCTGAGGTGACAAAGTGGGGCAGAATCCCAGGTGGGAGAGCATGGTCTCAGGATCCCCGAGGTCACAAGAAGAATGGGGCTGCCTGAGTGCAGCAGAGTTCCCAGGCATTGGAGCGGGGAAGCTGGCTGAAAATAGTCTAGGCACCCACTTTCTGCTTGATGTTGTCATAAACTGTGAACTGCTGCAGAGTCGGGCCACCACTCTCTGGTCAGGGACCCAGCAAAAGGCAGAAGAGTGGTAAGACCCCCCACTCCCACCCCAGGAGGAGGGCGAGAGTTCACCCCACAGGAGAGTAACGTTTGGAGATTGGAAACTGGGTTGCATGCCTGAGATAAAACTGCTCAGTCACAAGCTGAGTGAACACAGAGTTTGGACAGAAATCGGGGAGAAAAGAGTGGTTGACTGCTTTTCTGTGAGGGCTCATTGAAGAGTGGGGGGCATGAACTCTCAGCATGGCACCTAGAGATGGGGTGCTGCCATTTCCATCTCTCCCATCTGTGCTGAAAGACTTCGGGGAGCAAAAGAGTGCCACATAGTGCAATCCTGAGCCACTTACACCAAGCCTGGCCCTCCAGCAAGGGGAGTGCAATTCCCCTGAGGAAAGACACTTGAGATTCAGCACAACAGGTCCCTCCTCAGGAAGACCACCAGGAATATCCAGCTAATACCAACTTTACTGATCACACAGAACTGCATAAGTCCAGGGCTAGGGGAAAACAGTAGATAGCAGTCATGGTTTTTTATTATTCTTTAGTTTTTCAGTTTTATTTTGTTCAGCCATCATTTTTAAATTCTTTTATAATTTTTTATATATGTTACATATATATGGTTTATATATGTATATTTTATAATATAAATACATTTTATTATGTATATTGTTATATTACATTAATTATTAATATATAATAATAATATAATAATGTGATGTTATATATTATTTATATTAAGTATCATAAAATATATTTATATGTTATAAAAATATATTTATATAAAGATATAAAATATATAAATATATAAAATATATTTTATATATGTATTTTATAAAATATATATATTAGCTTTGGTTTCCATTCATTGTATTTTATTGTATTTTTGTATATACATTTTTTTCTCTCTTCCCTATTTTGAGATCTAGTTTCTTTTAACAAACAGACCAAAATACACCCAGGATCTAGTTTATTGTTTCATTCTGTTTTACTTCTTGTTTGTTTATTTTTTCTTATTTTGTTTTGTCTCTGTTTTCTTCTGGTTTGTTTTTTTCTGGTGTTGTTATTTTTGCCTTTTCTCTCACTTTCTTTTATTCTTTTCTGGATATAATGACAAGACAGAGAAACTTGCCCTAAAAGAAAAAACATGAAGTGCTCCCTGCCAGGTATTTAATCAATATGGATATAAGTAAGATGTTGGAACTAGAATTCAAAACAATGATTATAAAGATACTAGCTGGGCTTGAAAAAAAAGCATAGAAGACACTAGAGAAACCCTTATTGTAGAAATAAAAGAACTAAAATCTAATCAGGCTGAAGTTAAAAATGCTATTATTGAGATGCAGTAGGAAATGGAGACTCTAACGGCTAGGATACATGAGGCAGAAAAGAGAGTCAGTGATATAGAAGACAAAATGATGTTGGCGAGGAGGCAGAGAAAGGGGAACCCTCCTACACTGTTGGTGGGAATGCAAGTTGGTGCATCCACTCTGGAAAACAGTATGGAGAGTCCTCAAAAAGTTGAAAATAGAGCTACCCTATGACCCAGCAATCGCACTACTGGGTATTTACCCTAAAGATACAAATGTAGTGATCCGCAGGGACACATGCACCCAAATGTTTATGGCAGCAATGTCCACAATAGCCAAACTATGGAAAGAACCTAGATGTCCATCAACAGATGAATGGATAAAGAAGATGTATATATATACAATGGAATACCATGCAGCCATCAAAAGAAACAAAATCTTGCTGTTTGCAATGACGTGGATGGAACTAGAGGGTATTATGCTAAGTGAAATAAGTCAATCAGAGAAAGACAATTATCATATGATCTCTCTGATATGAGGAATCTGAGGGGCAGGGCGAGGGGTCTTGGGGGTAGGGAGGGAAAAGAAAAGAAAAAGAAAAAAGAAAATCAGAAACGTCTAAAAGAAAAAAAGGAAGATGAAATGATGGAGAATAAGGAAGGTGAGAAAAAGAGAAAAACAACTACTGGATCATGAAGGGAGACTTCGAAATCAGTGATACCATAAAGCAAAATAAAATTCAAGTAATAGGGATCCCAGAAAATGAACAGAGAGAGAGGGGCAGAAAGTTTTTTGAACAAATTATAGCTGAGAACTTCCCTAATCTGGGGAAAGGAAACAGGCATTCAAGCCCATGAGGCACAGAGAATCCCCCTCAAAATTAGTAAAAATAGGTCAATACCTGAACATATAATAGCGAAGCTTGCAAATTTCAGAGATAAAAAGAAAATCCTGAAAGCAGCTCAGGACAAGAGGTTCTTAACCTACAAGGATAGAAACATATGGCTGGCAGCCGACTTGTCCATAGAGATTTGGCAGGCCAGAAAGGACTGGCAGGATATAGTCAATGTACTAAATGGGAAAAACATACAGCCAAGAATACTTTATCCAGCAAGGCTGTCATTCAGAATAGAAGGAGAGATAAAGAGGTTCCAGGACAAAGAAAAGCTAAAGGAACTCATGAACACTAAACCAGCCCTAAAAGAAATATTAAAGGAGATCCTTTGAGAGAGGAGAGAGCCCAAAAGTAACAAAGATCAGAAAGTAACAGAGAAAATCTACAGGAACAGTGAGTTTTTAAAAAAGATTTTATTTATTTGAGAGAGAGAGAGAGAGCAAAAGAGTGAGAGCAAAAGCAGGATGAGGGGCAGAGGGAAAAGCAGACTCCCTTATGAGCAGGGAGTCTGATGCAGGGCTCAGTCCTGGGACTCCCGGATCATGACCTGAGGTGAAGACAGATGCTTAACTGATTGCTCCACCCAGGCACCCCAGGAACAGCGAATTTACAGGTAGTACAATGGCACTAAATTCATATCTTTCAATAATTACTCTGAAGATAAGTGGACCAAACGTCCCAATCAAAAGACAAAGGGTGTATTAGGTTGGATTTTTAAAAAAGCAAAACCCATTGATATACTGCTTGCAAGAGACAAGAGACTCATTTTAGACTGAAAGACACGTCCAGATTGAAAGTGAGGGGGTGGAGAATGATTTATCATGCTAATGGACATCAAAAGAAAGCTAGGTTAGAAATCCTTGAATCAGACGAACTAGATTTTAAACCAAAAACTGTAATAAGAGATGAAGAAAGACACTGTACTTTAATAAGCAGTATATCTGACAAGAAAAACCAACAATTGGAAATATTTATGTTCCTAACTTGATAGCAGCCAATTATATAAACCAATTAATAACAAAAATAAAGAAACACATTGATAATAGTACAATAATAAGGGAATATAACACCCCACTCACAACAACGAACAAATCATCTAAGCAGAAGATCAATAAGGAAACAAAGGCTTTGAATGACACACTAGACCAGATGGACTTAACAGATTTATTCAGAGCATTTCATCCTACAGCAACAGAGTACACATTCTTCTCAAGTGCACATGGAGCATTCTCCATAATAGATCACATACTGAATTACAAATCAGGTCTCAACTGGTATGAAAAGTTTGAGAGTCAATGCTTTAAAACTTAAACTCAATCACAGGAGAAAATTTGGAAGGAATAAAAGTACATGGAGGTTAAAGAGCATCTCACTAAAGAATGAAATGGGTCAACCAGGAAATTAAAGAAGAATTTAAAAAAATACGTGGAAGCCAATGAAAATGAACACAATAGTTCAGAAGCTTTGGATGTGGCAATGGCAGTCCTAAGAGGGAATTACATAACAATACTGGCCTTTCTCAAGAAATAAGAAAAGTCTCATACACAACTTAAACTTACACCTAAAGGAGCTGGAAAAAGAACAGCAAATAAAGCCTAAATCTAGCAGGAGAAGAAAAATAATAAAGTTGAGGGCAGAAATTAATGATATAGATTTCAGAAAAATAGGAGAACAGATCAATGAAACTAGGAACTGGTGCTTTGAAAGAATAAGATTAATAAACCCATAGCCAGATATATATGAGAGAGAGAAAGAGAGAGAGAGAGAGAGAGAGAGAGAGAGAGAGAGAGGACCCAGATAAATAAAATCATGAATGAAAGAGGAGAGATCACAGCCAACACAGAAAAAAATAAAGATAATTATAAGACAATATTATGAGTAGTTATGTGCCAACAAATTAGGCATATAATCTTTCTGGAAGAAATGGATTAATTCCTAGAAGCAGCTAACTACCAAAGCTGAAACTGGGAGAAATAGAAAACCTGAACAGATCCATAACCAGCAAAGAAATTTTTTTCTTTAAAGATACTAGCTTCTTTTTTTTTTTAAGATTTTAAAAATTTATTTGACAGAGAAAAAGAGAGACAGGAAGAGAGGGAATACAGGCAGGGGATTGGGGAGGTAGTAGCAGGCTTCCACTGAGCAGGGAGCCCAATGCGGGGATCAATCCCAGGACCCTGGGATCTTGACCTGAACTGAAGGCAGATGCTTAACAGCTGAGCCACCCAGGTGCCCCACCAGCAAAGAAACTTAAGCAGTAATCAGAAATCTCCCAACAAGGGCACCTGGGTGGCTCAGTTGGTTAGGTGTCTATCTTTGGCTGGAGTCACGATCTCAGTGTCCTGGGAAGGGACCCTTTGTCAGGCTCCCTACTCAGTGAGGTGTCTGCTTCTCCCTCTCCCTCTGCTTCTCACCCTGCTTGTGCTCTCTCTGTCTCTCTGTCTCTGTCTATCAAATAAATAAATAAATAAATAAAGGTCTTTAAAAAAATCTCCCAACAAATAAGAGTACAGAGCCAAATGGTCTCCCAGTGGAATTCTACCAAACATTTAAAGAAGAATTAATACCATTCTTCTGAAACTGTTTTAAAAAATAGAAATGGAAGGAAAACTTCCAAAATCATTCTATGAGGCCAGCAAAATAACCTTGATCCCAAATCCAGACAAAGACCCCCACCAAAATGGAGAATTACAGACCAATATCTTTTATGAATATGAAAGCAAAAATTCTCATCAAGATACTACCTAATAGGACCCAACGGTACATTAAAAGGATTATTCGCCACAATCAAATGGGATTTATTCCTACACTGGAAGTGTGGTTCAACATCCACAAATCAATCAATGCGATATACCACATTAATAAAGAAAGGACAAGAACCATATTATATCTCAATAGATGCAGGAAAAGAAATTTGACAAAATACATCATCCTTTCTTGATAAAAACTCTCTGCAGTGTAAGGATAGAAGGAACATACCTCAATATCATAAAAGCCATATATGAAAAAGCCACAGTGAATAACGTCCTCAATGATGAAAAACTGAGAGTTTCCCTGTAAGGTCAAGAACATGACAGGGATGTCCACTCTCACCACTGTTGTTCAACATAGTACTGGAAGTCCTAGCCTTAGCAACCAGACAACAAAAAGAAATAAAAGGCATACAAATTGGGAAAGAAGTCAAACTTTCACTCTTCACAGATGACACGATACTCTATGTATAAAACCCAAAAGGCTTCCCCCCCACCCCAAATTGCTATAACTCATACAGGAATTCAGCAAAGTGGCAAGATATAAAATCAATGCAGAGAAGTTAGTTGCATTTCTATTCACTGACAATGAGGCAGAAGAAACAAAAATCAGGGAATTGTTCCCATTTACAATTGCACCAAAACCCATAAGATGCCCAGGAACAAACCTAACCGAAGACATAAAGCATCTGTACTCTGAAAAGTATAGTACACTTATGAAAGGAATTGAAGAAGACACAAAGAAATGGACAAACATTCCATGCTCATGGATTGGAAGAACAAATATTGTCAAAATGTCTATGCTACCCAAAGTAATCTTCACATTCAATGCAACCCTTATCAAAATACCATCAACATTTTTCACAAAGCTGGAACAAACAATCCTAAAATTTGTATGGAACCACAAAAGACCCCAAAGAGTGAAAGTAAAGTTGAAAAAGAAAACCAAAGCTGGAGACATCACAATTCTGGACTTGAAGCTGGATTACAGAGCTATAATCATCAAGACAGTATGGTACTGGCACAGAAACAGACACATAGACCATGGAACAGAATAGAGAGCCCAGAATGGACCCTCAATTCTACAGTCAACTAATCTTTGACAAGGCAGGAAAGAATATTCAACGGAAAAAAAATACAGTCTCTTCCACAAATGGTCTTTGGAAAATTGGACAGCCACAGGCAGAAGAATGAAACTGGACCACTTTCTTACACTATACACAAAACAAACAAACACCAAACTCAAAATGTATGAAAGACCTAAATGTGAGACGAGGAATCCATCAAAATCCTAGAGGAGAACACAGGCAGCAATTCTTTGACCTCAGCCACAGCAACTTCTTGCTAGACACATCTCCAAAGGCAAGGGAAACAAAAGGAACAATGAACTATTAGGACTTCATCAGGACAAAAAGTTTTTCCACAGCCAAGGAAGCAGTCAACAAAACTAAAAGGTAACCTACAGAATGGGAGGAGATATTTGCAACTATCTTATCAGATGAAGGGCTGGTATCCAAAATCTTTAAAGAACTTATCAAACTCAACACCCAAAAAACAAAAAATCTAGTCAAGAAATGGGCAGAAGGCATGAACAGACATTTCTCAAGAAAGACATCCAAATGACCAACAGACACATAAAAAAATGCTCAGCATCACTCATTATCGGGGAAATACAAATGAAAACCACAATGAAATACCACCTCACACTGGTCAGAATGGCTAAAATTAACAACTCAGGGAACAACAGAGTTGGCGAGAATGTGGGGAAATGAGAACCCTCTTACACTATTTGTGGGATGCAAACTGGTACAGCCACTCTGTACCAGCATGGAGTTTCCTCAAAAAGTTAAAAATGGAGCTACCATATGACCCAACAATTGCACTACTTGGTATTTATGCCAAAGATACAAGCGTAATGATTTGAAGGAACACACGCACCCCAATGTTCATAACAGCAATGTTCACAAGAGCCAAATTATGGAAAGAGCCCAGATGTCCCTTGACAGATGAATAAATAAGGAAGATGTGTTATATATATACAAAGGAATATTACTCAGCCATCCAAAAAAATGAAATCTTGCCATTTGCAAAGACATGGATAGAACTAGAGGATATTATGCTAAGCAAAATAAGTCAGTCAGAGAAAGAGAGATGTAAGATTTCATTTATATGTGGAATTTGAGAAATAAAACAGATAAACATAGGGGAAGGGAAAGAAAAATAAAATGAGATGAAAACAGAAAGGGAGACAGACCATAAGAACCCTTATCTATAGAAAAGAAACAGGGTTGCTGAAGGGGAGGTAGGTGAGGGTATGGGGTAACTGGGTGATGTGCATTAAGGAGGGCATGTGATGGAACGAGCACTGGGTGTTATATGCAACTGCTGAATCACTAAAGTCTACTTCTGAAACTAATAATATGCTATATGTTCATTAAATTGAATTTAAATAAAAAATTAAAAAAAAGAAACCAGGAGAACAATATCTCAATATGAGTAGAGTGTCAACAATAAAGAGATGAAAATTATGAAAGTTTACCAAATAGATATCTGGAGCCAAAAGAACAATAATTGAAATGAAAATTCACTAGAGGGAATCTACTAAATTGGAGCAGTCAGAAGAATCAGTAGGCTTGAATTTAGGACAATTGAAATTAGCCGGTCTGAGAAGCAGAAAAAGAAATGAGGAAAAAGAAACAGAGTCTAACTAATTTGTGGAAAACCATTAAGAATACCAACATACACATGATGGGAGTCCTAGAAGGAAAAAAAAAGAGAGTCTGAAAGAATCCGTGAAGGAATGAATGGCAACTTCCTCCACCACTGACATCCAACCCACCCAATTTAATGGAAGTTATGAATCTGTACATCCAAGAAGCTTAATGAACTCAAAATAGAATAAACTCAAAAGATATACACATTCAGCCAGTTCAAATCAAACTGTCAAAAGACAGAATATTGAATGCATCAAGAATGAAGCAACTCATCACATCCAAGTTTCCTCAATAAGAGTAACAACCAATTCCTTAGCACAAATTATGGAGGCCGGAAAGCAGTAGGATGTTATATTTAAAGTATTGAAAGAAAAAAAACTCAAAGAACAATTCTTTTTGTTTGTTTGTTTTTAAAGATTTTATTTATTTATTTGACAGAGAGATAGCAAGAGAGGAACACAAGCAAGGGGAGTGTGAGAGGGAGAGCAGTCTTCCCCCTGAGCAGGGAGCCTGATGTGGGGCTGGACTCCAGGACCCTGGGATCATGACCTGAGCTGAAGGCAGATGCTTAACGACTGAGCCACCTAGGTGCCCCTAAATGAATAATTCTATCTAGCAAAACCATTCGTCAAAAATGGAGTAATTAAAACATTCACATAAACAAAAGCTAAGGGAGTTCAATGCCAGTATACTTTCTTGCTAAAGGAAGTCCTTCAGGCTGAAATGAAAGGATATTAGACAGTAACTTGAAGCCATATAAAGAAAAAAAGAACACCAGTAAAAGTACTTACTTAGGTTAATATAAATGTCCATATTATTGTATTTTGGCTCATGACTCTTTCTTTTCTACCTCATTTAAAAGACATGCATAAAATATTAAGTATAAGTCTATGTTACTGGGCATGCATCTTGTAAAGATTTAATTTGTTACAACAACTGCATAAAGGGGGAAGGACAGAGTTGTATAGTAGCAAAGCATTTGTATACTACTGAAGCTGACTTGAGGTTATTAAAAAGAAAATGCTATAGTTTTAAAATGTTAATTGTACTTTCAGAGATTATGAGGTTGGGCAGACCCTGACCAGGCTGAGGATATTGGATCTCATTGTCCCCTTAGCTCTTCTACCCTTCTTTGAAGCAGAAAAGAAAGTGAGAATGGAGTACAAATGGTATACTAGAAGAAATCAATCACAGAAGAAAGCCAGGATGGAGAAACTGAGGAACAAAAAATGTATAAGATATAAGAAAAAAGTAGCAAAATGGCAGAAGTATGTCCTTAACTAATAATTATCTTAAAAGGATTAAATTATTCAATTTATGAATAATTGAATTTAATAATGATTGAACAATAATTTAAATAAAAAATTAAAAAATCAGGAGAACAAAATCTCAATAACAGTAGAGGGTATCAACAATAAAGAGATAAACATTATAGAAGTTTAACAAAATAGATATCTGGAGCTGAAAGAACAGTAATTGAAATGAAAACTCGCTGTAGTTGAATTGCTCCATTCTCACTTCCTTTTTTGCATATTTTAAGTTATTTTCTTAGTGGTTCTCTGGAGATCACAATTAACTTTTTATAAACCCATTTTATTGATGGACTTCAAGGAAGCATTGAAGGAATACACTCCATGACCAAATGAGATTTATGTCAGGAATTCAAGAATGGTTTGCCATAATTAAATCATGCAATGTAATCTACATGCATTGATACATTGTTATTGTTATATACAATACAATACAACAATACATTGTATTGTTAATACAATGAGGGAAAAATCTGATGTGATCATGTCAATTGACACAAAAAACCTTTGACAAAATTTAATAACTATTCAAGATAGAAATGCTCAACAAACTAGGAATAAGGAAACTTTCTTAACATGATAAAAAGTGCCTATGAAAACCCCACAGCTAACATCATTCTCAGTGCTGAAAGACTGAAAGCTTTCCTTCTAAGATCAGGAACAAGAGAAAGATTACTGCTTTCATTATTTTATTCAACATTGTATTGGAAGTTCTGTCAGAGGAACTAAGCAAGAAAAAGAAGTAGGAGTATCTGGCTAGCTCAGTCAGTAGAGCATGCAACTCTTGATTTCAGGGTCATGAGTTCAAGTGCGATGTTGGGGGTGGTGCTTCCTAAAAAAAAAAAGAAAGAAAGAAAGAAAAAGAAATTAAGAAGCTTGAAAATTGGAAAGAAGTAAAAGTATTTCCCAGATGAAATAACTTTATTATGTAGAAAATCCTAAAGAATTTTAAAAAAATTAGAGTCAGTAAACTCAGCCAATTTGCAGGATACCAAATCAACATACAAAAATATGTTGTATTTGTAAACACTAGCAATGAACAATTTAAAAAAGAAATTCAGAAAACAGTTCCATTTTCAATAGCATTCAAAAGAATAAAATACCTAGGAATAAATTTAACCAAGGTAAAAGATTTGTACACTAAAAACTACAAAATATTGTGAAATGAACTTAAAGTAGATCTAATTTAGGAAAGACCTCTCATGTTTTAAAATATTTTTTTTTTATTTTTATGTAATCTCTACACCCAACATGGGGCTTCAACTCAACCCCGAGATCAAGGGTTTCATGCTCTATTGACTGAGCCAACCAGGTGCCCCAAGACATTCCATGTTTATGAATTAGAAGACTTAACCTTGTTAAAATGGCAATGGTAATCTTCATGATCTTGGATTTGCCAACTGTTTCTTAGATATGACAATAAAATACAAGCAACAAAGGAAAACAGATAAATTGGACTTCAATAAAATTAATAGGTTTGAGCATCAAAGATTGCTATCAAGAGAAACTACAGAATGGGAAACAATATTTGCAAATCATACCTGATGAGTCTAGTGTCCAGAAAATATAAAAAATTCTTCAAAAACAAAAGACAGCCTGATTAAAAATTGGGCAAAGAACTTGAATAGACATTTTTCCAGAGGTACAAATGGCCCACAAGCACATTAAAACGAGCTTAGCACAGTTAGTCATTAGGGGAGTGCAAATTAAAATCCATTTCATGGGACATTTGGTGGCTCAGTTGGTGGATCAGCTGACTCTTGGCTTAGGCTCAGGTCCTGATCTCAGGGTTGTGAGATTGAACCTCTCGCTGGGTTCTGTGCTCATCTTGGAATTGGCTTAGATTCTGTCTTTCCCTCTCCCTCCCCCTCTGCTCCTCCCCTTGCTTGTGTAGGAGCATGCTCTCTGTCTCTCTCAAATAAATAAAAAAAATCCTTAAAAAAAATAAAACAAAATCCACTTCACACCCACTAGGATGCGTTAGAATTAAAAATATGTATAAAAACAGGAGAGCTTGGGTGGCTCAGTCAATTGAACGTCTGCCTTTGGCTCAGGTTGCGATTCTGGGGTCCTGGAAAGGAGCCCCTCTACCAGCTGCTTGCTCAGCCGGGAGTCCACATCTCCCTCTACCTCTGCCCCCCTTCAGCGTGTTCTCTCTCTCTCCCAAAGGATAAAATCATTAAAAAATAGGTATAACAAGTAAAAGTATGTAAAATATGTAAAAACAAGTGTGGATGTGGAGAAATTGGAACCCTGGTACATTTCTGGTGGGAATGTAAAATGGTACAGCTGCTGTGGAAGACAGATGGCAATTTCTCAAAATTAAATAATCACCCTAAGGCTTAACAACCCACTCCTAGGTACATACTGAAAAGAATTCAAAACAGGTGTTTACACAAAACTTTGTGAATATTCATAGTGATGCTATTCACAAGGGTGAAAATGTGAAATAATGCACATGTACATCAATGAACAAAAAAATGTGGTAAAGCCATATAACGTGATATTATTCAGCCATAAAGTGGAATGAAATAGTGATACATGCTACATCATAAATAAACCTTGAAAACATTATACTAAGTGAAAGAAGTCCATCACAGAAGGTCGCATATTGTACAATTCCACTTATATGAAAGGATAGAATATTCAAGTCCATAGAGAAAGAAAGCAGATTAGTGATTGCCAAGAGTTGGGGAATGGGGAATCAGGAATGACTGCTTAAAGGATACAAGGTCTTTTTGAGGTTGAAATTTTTGGGAATCTTTCTGGAACTAAAGGTGATGGTTGCATAATATGGTGATTGCACCAAAGGGTACTGAATTGCACATTTTAAGTTGGTTAAAATGGGAAATTTTATGTTGATAAAGTTATTTGTATATTGGGGCCCACGAATGCGAGCTGCCCCTGTGGCTCTAAGTCACAAATCTAAGCCTGCACTAGAGGGAAGCACCCGTCAGGGAAACCTAACACACACCAATCACAATCCTCCAACTCAGTTTTTGCTAGCCTACTTTACCCTAGAAAACAGGACTGGCTACGTTTATAAGGGTATCACCTACCTGTTCATTCATGCCCTGATCCCTCCTTGTCTCTTCAATGCTCTATAAATCTCTCTCTTGCCCCAAATCCTCTGTGATTGATGCTCCACAGCTTGTGAGGCATTGTACTCTCCCTATTCATGAATTGTTTTCACTAGGATCAAACTCGTTACTAACTTGTTTTAGTTTTGTCATTGGATAACATTACAAGTATTTAACACAGTAAAAAACCCCAAATAAACAGAGGTGCCTGGGTGGTTCAGCCGGTTAAGTGACTGATTCTTGATCTTGGCTCAGGTTATGATCTCAGGGGCTGAGATGGAGCCCTACACTGGGCTTCAAGCTGAGTATGGATCCTCCTTAAGATTATCTCTCTCTGATCCTCCCCTGCTCACGCACTCTCTCTCTAAAACAAACAAACAAACTGATTCTTTGGAGAAAAAAACAAAAATGACAATTATTAGAGTAAATGTACAAATCCATAATCATAAAGGAAGATTTTTACACACTCACTAATAGAATGCAACAAAGTGAGATGTAAGTATATAACAATAAAATTAATTTGTGCTTAATGAGCCTGTATGGAACCTCCTACCTGCTATTCCAGAATACAAATGATTTTCTTTTTCTTTTCTTTTTTTTTTTAAGATTTATTTATTTTGAGAGAGAACAAGCGTACAGGGGGTGGCGTGGGGGATGGACAGAGAGGGAGAGAGAGAATCCCAAGCAGTCTCCCCACCCAACCCGGAGTCATGAAAGGCTCCCATCTGGGACCCCTGAGATCATGACCTCAGATGAAACCAAGAGTCAGAAGCTCAGCCTACTGACACGCCCAAGGGCCCCTAGAACACAGATTGTTTTTCAGGACACTAGTATATTAATAAAATTGACTAAACAAATCTCAACAACTAGCTTAGAACCAGTTATTTCCCCAATCATTCAGTCTCCCTGTAAGTTGGAAATCAATTAAAAAAAGATAATTTAACAATGAAACGAAATACATGAAATAAAGAGAAGGGGAAAAGGACAAAATTCCTCTTCCTTCTAAATAACTGAATAGAAGTAGGAAAAATCTGTCTTCTTAGTATAGAAAAAGCATTATTAGGTGGTGAATTTTGATTACTGACAACTAAATTTGGCGTGGGGGTATGCCTGCAAATAGCATGGGACATGTTTGCAAGTAGCATGAGTTGGTAGTAAAAGGTAAAGGCAAAGACCTATTGAAGGAGACTATACTCTCCAGTGTTACTAATACAGCTATTTCAATTTTCTACCTTGGCTTAGTCATAACCCTTAAATTAAGGATGTCAACTTCCTCACTGATCTTCAGAAGCAGTTGAGATGCTTTTGTCTTTGTTGAGAACGTTTCTCTCAACTATTACTCAACTGTATTCAAATACTGTGTTCGACCTTCTGAGTCAGGAAACAAACTAGATTGGGTCTCGGTTCTTGAGGAGCTTACAAACAATTTGACTTTTTAAAAAGGGGACGCTTAAAGCGATCAAATCCATATTATAAAGAACTATTTAGGGAGACTGGGGCGGTTCTGGTTTTCACGGTAGCCGCCTCCCACGGAAAAATGGCTCGGGTTCTGACTGCCTTTAAAAGCCACCAAGATTCCGCTTTCCAAACGCGCCTCGGTTCACAGCTTGGGTGGATATTCGCGGATCTAAAGTTCACCCTGGACGGAGACGCGCGCCAAAGCTGGGCCCTGCCTTCTACAGACTCACAACAGCCTGGCGGGAAGCCCCGCAGCCGGGTTTGAGAGTCAACTCATTGACTGTGCCTGGGTTGACGCCCGTCTGGCGGGAGCCTTAGCGCGCGTTTTCCCAGCGATCTGCTGTCGATTGGCAGTGCCTGCACGGTGCGCGCGGAGCTCGATTGGCGCTGCCTGCGGGGGCGGAGTCGCTGCCGCTGCCGCCGCCACCGCCGCCGCCGCCGCCGCTGCCCCTGTCGCGGTCTAGGTTTGTGAGGAAGGGCCTAGGCCCGCGCTTGCTGTGGTGGGCTCACCCAGCGCCTGGGCTCTCGTCCGGCCGTCCCTTCAGCTCCAGCTTCGCCCACTTCCCGACCCAAACGGGTTGGGCGCGGGGAAGACCCGCGGGAGCCATGGAGGACGAAGTGGTCCGCATTGCCAAGAAGATGGACAAGATGGTGCAGAAGAAGAACGCGGTGAGCGCGGCGGGCGACGCGGTCTGGGAGGGAGGCCGGCCGCTGACCCGGGCCAGACGCGGCGAGCTTCGGGCCGGGCTCTCGGGAGCTCCTGGCCCGCCCACGCCGGCTCTCCCAGCGCTGGAAGCCCGCGTGGACCGTGCCCGCGTCCTGGTGAGGGCGTCGGGGAGGAGGTAGTGCGGCCCCGCGATCGCCGGCGTTGGCAGCCGTTCTCGGTACTTCCAAGTCACGCTGTTAAAAAGTACAGCGTAGTAAACCTAATCGGGGCATTCTCTTATTTGAAACTTGAGGAGAAGATTGACTCTCTAATTACCTCTTCAGTTTAGCTCAAGAATTGAGGAGTGTAGAAAGCCCTACACAGTTTGAAGGAATTCGTTCTCTTTTCCATGATCGCTGGCTAACAACTAGAAATAACGTCACATAGAGGTTTGTGATATGTTTTAGACATCAAGCTGATAAGTTAAAATTTTTGAATTTTTTTTTTGAAGAATGGTAAACATTCATTTGATTCATCTCGTCTACGCTACAGGTTTGTTTAGCAATTTAAAAAAGTACAGTATGCTAGTGTACTTGGCAAGTTGCTAAACGTTTTTTAGAAAGTGGATATTGTCAGATGACAGTATGTAATGAGCTGTGATTAAAACGCACACACTAAGGTGCCGGTAGATGCATTCGGCTAGATGTCATTGCTGGTTACTCTAAGTGGTTTACAGTTAATACCAGTGGCATCTTGTTATTGGTAAAGTTTATATAAACATGTTTTCTTTTTGGTTTGTATTCTGCATTTTTGTCCACCAGTGTGTGCTACTTTCAGCCCTCTGATTCAGTCAACTGTTTTCAGTTGCAGCTCCATGATTGTCTTCACCTGAATTTGTTCCACCCTGCTCAGTACGTTTTCAGTATTAGCGTACCTGAAATAACTTACTCTTATCCATGAAATAAATTCCGTTTCAAACTAATGTGAGGGAGAAAAGGGATGCTCTGATTTGTATAGCACCTTAGAATTAAAAAGCATCTGTGCAAAATTCTTTTGAGACTCACAACACAGCCATTTTGGTGTACTCATTTTGCAGAATAAAAAACTGAGAGATTAAGTAGTTCACCCACTTAAATTAAGTGCTATGCAATTTGGATTAAGTCATGACCCAGGTTTTCTACTGGACAGCATTCCAGAGCAGAAAATAGTGTTATTAAACAGTGACTTCTTAAGATTTTGTACATAGTCTGTTCCTCTTTTTTTTAACAGGTGCATTGCCTAGCGTGTAATTTCATACCCTGTTAATCTGTATTTGCAATTTTGGCCTTTTAAAGCATTTCCTGTTTGTTTTCTGTTCCAGACATTACCTTTGCCATTTATGTTTCTCACTGATATAGCCCAGTGCAAGTGATGAGATCTGATTATTTGATAGACTGAACATTTCTGTTATTTTGTTTAAACTGGAAAGTTTTTTTCTTTACCTGGAGACATCCCTAGATTCACACAGTAAAAGGTCTGAGGGAAAAAGGGCTTTCGTTGAGTAATTTTTTTCTTTAACTCAGGCTGTAATGTGTATCCATTAATCATGTAATGCATTAGCTGTTTGTTTCCTTTGCTTGTAATAGGTGTTTCCTAAAAATGAGTAATTCCTTAGTGGATAAGTATAGAGAAGACCAGTTTGTATTTATTGCAGTTCTCAAGGTATAAAGGAATAATGATGAGTCTGGGGATAAACTCCACGAATACTCCTCAAATGTCATTTTTCTGATAGTTCAAAACTTGACCAATATGGAAACTTGTCCCTCAGAAAGAAAGATAAAATTGACTGGCTCTTTTATGTTTTTTTTTTTTTTCCTTCTCTCTTTTCCTGTATATCTTACAGAAATTCAAATTGGCAAATGAAATAAAGAGAAGGGGAAGTGGTCTGAATGACTCTCCCTCTTTGCCCTCCAAAGCACATCAGCCCACAAATAGCTTTTTAAGAGGTCAGTAATTTCACAGAAGTTGTTCTGGGGGTTGTAGGATCATGGTAGATTTGTTTCTTCCTCCGTGTGTGTGTGTGTGTGTGTGTGTGTGTGTGTGTGTGTGTGTGTGTGTGTGTGTGTGTG
>LNAC01000792.1:436649-526411 GCA_002007465.1 Ailurus styani | reverse complement strand
TGTGTGTGTGTGTGTGTGTGTGTGTGTGTGTGTGTGTGTGTGTGTGTGTGTGTGTGTGTGTGTGTGTGTGTGTGTGTGTGTTTTCCAGATTTTTCTCTGTGAGCTTTTTAAAATATTTTTATACTATGAAAATAAAAATTTTATACTATGAAAGTATTTTTATACTTTGAAGTATTGTAGTTTTCCTCTTGAATTGGCAAGTTTAAGTGCTGTTATTGGATATTTTGTTTAATAAAGCATAGGTGTCACATTTAAGTAATCATAAAAACAGCTACCATTTATTGGACTATTACTCTGAGCCACACATTCAGCTGAGAACTTATCCCTGGGAGAGTTTTGCATGATAAGTAATAATACCCCATTCTAAAAATAAGGAAACTGGAAAGTTAAATGAATTGTCCTAAGCCAAATAGCTAGAAAGTGGGCAGATGAAGACATGAATCTAAATCTGTTTTGCTCAAAGTACTACTCTCTTCAGGTGCAATGTCTCTCTAAAAGCTCCCCCCCCTTTTTTTTAACCTTGTTTGGGTACAGTTAGGTAAGTATATAGACCAGGAAGTAAGAGTATTTGCTGTTCTTGGGGAGGCAGTTTTCCCTAAATATCCAGTCAGTATCCTGACCCTAGTACTATCCAAAATGTTGTGCCATGTGTATACTTGGTCTTAAACAGTATTAGCAGTTTTATAAGTGTATACTCTGAGGCCTTGATGAACCACATAAATTAGTTCCAAATTTTCAAGTATTAGCTGTTTTTTATGTCATTTAAATTTTTTTATTTAATGTCATTTTGACTTGATGTCAGTAAGCAAATCTGACTCCTATCTGAATCAAATCTTGGCTCTTCTGAACTTTAACAGTGTGATCTTAGGCAAGTTTCTTAACATCTCTAAAACCATTTTAGGGTTTTGTTTGTTTGTTTTCTTGTAGTGGTAAACTGGAGATAATATAGTGAAGATTAGATGAATTAAAAATCTTAGTAGTTCCTAAGATACAGTAAGGGCTAAAAAACCTTATATATTGTTTTTGTAAAGGATTTATTACATGGCTCTAGAAGGAGTTATGTAACTTAGAATTTTCAAATTCATAGATTTTGTTAGTGGTGTTGAGCTTTGTTTATTCTTCATTGAAGGCTCAGGGCATAGTAGAATTAAATTGTTGGGAGAGAAATTGAACTTAGATGTTAGAAATCCTAGGAACTGGTATACTTGGAATGTGTGAATTTCTAAGTCTTATACCCAGGTTGAAGAAAAAAACTTTGGTTTTCATATCAGGGTTAGATTAATATATATTGAAATTTAGAATGACTACACAATCTTTTATAACATCCTTATTGAAATATACAATACAGTTCTTCCTTTTAAAATGTACAATTCAGTGATTTTTAGTATATTCACAGATTTGTACACCTTTCACCACACTATCTAATATGTTTTCTGTCTCTGGATTTGTTGTTCTGGACATTTCATATAAATGGAATTACACAACATGTGTTTATATAAATGGAATGGTACAATATGTGTTCTTTTATGACAGACCTCTTTCACTTAGTGTTTTTAGGATTCATCTGTTACAGCAGGCGTCAGTACTTCATTCCTTTGTATTACTGAACAGCACTACTGTACAGGTGGGGATATATTGCATTTTGTTTATTCGTCATTTGATGGACATTTTGGGCTGTTTCCACTTTTTGGTTATTATGAATAATGCTGCTAAGAATATTCTTGTGCAGGTGTTTGTTTGGCCATATATATATTCTTTCTCTTGGATATATACCTAGGAGTAGAATTGTTAGGTCTTATGAAAACTATGTTTAATTTTTTGAGGAATTGCCAAACTGTTTTCCAAAGTTGCTGCACCATTTTACCTTCTTACCAGCAATGGATGAGGGTTCCAATTTTACCACGTCTTTATCAACACTTGTTATTTTGTCTTTTTTGATTATAGCCATCACAGTGGATGTGAAGAGGTATCTCATTGTGATTTTGATTTGCATTTTTCTGATGACTGATGATGGCGAACATTTTTCATTGTTTGCTGGCTATTTCAGTATCTTTGGAGAAATGTTGGTTCAGATCCTTTGCCCATTTTTAAACGGAGTATTTGTATTATTAAATTGTAAGAATTCTTTATACTCTGAATACTAGACTCTTATCAGAGACAGGATTTGTATATATTGTCTCCCATTCTGTGGGTTATCTTTTCACTCTTTTGAAGTGTCTTTGGAAGTTCAAAAGCTTTCATTTTTTTATGAAGTCAAATTTGTATATTTTTCCTTTCATTGCTTGTGCTTTTGGTTGAGAATAACTACAAATTTGAGATGGCATAGTAAAATTGTAATTCCTGGTATATAGTGATGTTGTTGAGCCATAATAAAAATATTTACAGTGTTTCCTTTTTTTTTTTTTTTAAGATTTTATTCATGAGAGAGAGAGAGCAGGCAGGAGGGAGGGAAAGGGAGAAGCTGGCTCCCTGCTGAGCAGAGAGCCCAACATGGGGCTTCATCCCGGCGCTCTGGGATCATGACCTGAGCCAAAGGCAATGCTTAACCGACTGAGCCACCCAGTTATCTCTGGAGCTTTTATTTTAAAAACACATCCATACGAACACAAATACCACCCAGGTACCCCTCCCTTTTTTTTTTTTTTTTTTTAAGATTTCATTTATTTGGGAGAGAGAGAGAGCATGAGAAAGGGTGAGGGTCAGAGAGCAGACTTCCCTCTGAATGGGGAACCTGATCTAGGTTTAAATCCAGGGACTTGATCCTGGACTTCGGAATTATGACCTGAGCTGAAGGCAGTCGCTTAACCAACTGAGCCACACAGGTGCCCCAGTGTTTCCTTTTTAAAAAAATAAATAGCACCTTAATTTTTTAAACCTTGGAATCTCATAATTCTAAGAGGTGTTTGAGTTGATTGAGCTTAAATAATGCTTACTTAAAATGCTGGCTTATGGGTCTTTGAGGATATTGTTAATGATGGAAGTAGATAAATTTTTTTTCTTTGTACGTCTCATCAACCATCTCCTATGTGTCAGGCACTCTATTTCAATACTTCATAGTGTTACATTACTCCATTTGACCATTTTAACTGTTTTGGGTCAGTGTATTATGCTCTCCTACATATAAAGAAGCTGAAGTTTGAAAAGGACAAACAACATTCCTAGGATCTTATAATTAGGAAATGGCAGTGCATGGATTTGAATTTAGATCTGTTACATATATAGCTCATGTTCTTCATTGTATATTCTGTGTTGCTTCTTCCTCCTTACGTCTCCTTGAGGAGAAGGGTGTTTGTATCCTATGTGAGCTTATATATGCTGGATGCTCAGTACAAATTTGAATACCATATTTTGTAAAAGCACTTGTTTCTGATGACAGTACCAGCCATGTAATAAAGTCATGTGATAGCTGTTGTTTATTATTCAGCCAGTATTGTGAACTAAATTTGACTCTGGAAGATAAGGTAGAAGCTTTCTTTCTCTTGCATCATTATCTGTAGGAGATGCTGCAATCTAATGGACTTGACCTTTTAGAGGTAGGTGATGATTGGGGAAGGATAGAATATAGTTTCTTGTTTGACAATGCTATTCACCCCAACTCACAGATTAGAACTACCAGTAGACCTATCAAATGGAGCAAACAGTGGTGTGAGGGTCAGGAGATTATAGTTCCTGTCCTTTTATATTACCTTTCAGTTGGCCAAGTCACTTCCCTTTTCTGAGTGTGTTTCTTTATGTAATTGAGGGTTTGAAATAGATGCTCAGAGATTTATGTTTATTTTTAAATTCCCTGTAGTCAGAAAGGATTTCTGTCTTGCTCATTCCTGTATCCTCAGAGTTTCGTACACAGTTAACAAGTATTTGTCGAAAAGTGTTAAGTTTAACTTGACAGAACTGGGTAGGTCTCACCCTTTTTATTTTTTTTATTTATTTATTTTATTTTATTTTTTTTAAGATTTTATTTATTTATTCAACAGAGAGAGAGATCACAAGTAGGCAGAGAGGCAGGCAGAGAGAGAGGAGGAGGCAGACTCTCTGCGGAGCAGAGAGCCCTATGCGGGCCTCGATCCCAGGACCCCGGGACCATGACCCGAGCCGAAGGCAGAGGCTTCAACCCACTGAGCCACCCAGGCGCCCACCCTTTTTAGTTAGTAATAATCATTTGACTGTGCAGGTTTCCTAAATTATCTGGGTTTTCAGTTCCTCTTCTGTAAAAGGATAACCTGCTTCTATAGAGTTTATTGTGAAGATGAAATAATACATATGTAGTATTTAACACAGTGCTTGGCACATAGTAATATTCAAAGAAGCTTTTGTCACTGAATTAATATATGATTATCCTGTTTGCCTTTTTGCTCATTATAATTGTTTCTTTCTTTTTTTTTTTTTACAAGATTTATTTATTTCACAGAGAGAGAGAGATCACAAGTAGGCTGAGAGGCAGGCAGAGAGAGTGGAGGAAGCAGACTCCCCGCTGAGCAGAGAGAGCCCTATGTGGGCCTTGATCCCAGGACCCCGAGATCATGACCTGAGCCGAAGGCAGAGGCTTTAACCCACTGAGCCACCCAGGCGCCCTTAATTGTTTATTTCTTAAAGAACTTTAATTGAAATATCTTATTTGGCTAGAGCATTATGAGAAAGGTCATAGTTTCATCCCATGAATGTTATTTAGCTTTTTCTTCTTCCATAGCTTGTATCTCTGATTCCAGTCTCACCAAAGACATCTGCGTAAAAAAGAAGAGTGTGGTGAAATTAATGCAAATCTATCTATTGCTTCTACTTGGAAAACACCTTAAACCTTATGCTACATTGCTGATGTGTTAGAAGAATCAAGTTTATATGTGATAGCATTATGTAAGTCTAAGGACTCCTAGAAGTGTGATTCTTTATTTTCCTTTCTAATTGATCCTAGGTAATGGATTAGAAAGTCCGTGAGACATGGGTAGAAGAAAAATGTCTATGGTATTTGTAAGATACAAGTGCACATCTCTTAATCAAAACCTTTATTTTATTTTTTTAAATATTTTATTTATTTATTTGAAAGAGAGAGAGATCACAAGTAGGCAGAGAGGCAGGCAGAGGGAGAAGGGGAAGCAGGCTCCCTGCTGAGCAGAGAGCCGGATGTGAGGCTTGATCCCAGGACCCTGAGATCATGACCTGACCCGAAGGCAGAGGCTTAACCCACTGAGCCACCCAGGCGCCTAATCAAAACCTTTAGAGTCTGATATATTTGAGAGTTACTCAATTTTCAGATTTTATTAAGATAATATGATACATACATCATATATCCTCAGCAGATCTGGGCAGTTCCCATTAATCAGACATGAATATTTCTGTAGTTAAATGTAGTACTCTCACATGAAGTGGGATATATAGAACATAAATGACCTTACGTATGTTGAGATTAGGTGTTGCTGGCAAATGAGTTTATTGAAAATCTGTAAGAAATCTTGATTTTCTTTTTAAAGATTTTAGTATTTGACACAGAGAGAGAGAGGGCAGGAGCATGCACAAGCAGGGGGAGCAGGAGAGGAAGAAGCAGGCTCCCCGCTGAGCAGGGAGCCTGATGTGGGGCTTGATCCAGGACTTTGAAATCATGACCTGAGCTGAAGGCAGATGCTTAACCGAGCCACACAGGCACCCCATGAAATCTTGATTTTCAAAGGGTTTGGTTTTGGGATTTGCAGATGGGGGATTAAAGACCCCATTTGCTCACAGAGATGTCATTGCTGCAGAAATTCCTGATGACTAGTAAACTTAATGTTTGTTTTCTTATATAACAGCTATAATGTTTCACTGTTTTTGGTTACCTCTAAATGAAAAGAATTTATAGAATTTTAAAATCAGAAAGGATCTTTAAGCAGTAAATCATTAAAATCCTTCATAATAACCTGTTTCATAATTGCTGTTAAACCTAAGTTTTTATTTATGAGGTACTGGGTGAAATTAAAATGATATATGTGTTTGTTACCAGAAGAAAAGTTAATACTTTTTTATTCTCCACAGCCAAGTCTGATGTCTCAACTTTAAATGGAAAAATTATGTGACTGGAAGCCTTTACTTGATTTTATATTTAAGAAATTTGGTACCATAAGGTTCCATGCTTGTTTCTTTCTTTGGGGTGCATAATGAGGGACATGCTCTAGGGCCTTTTATTTTCCTGGGATATGCTGTGTTTCATTGATTCATAGGGTGCCTAGTTTTCATATTTTAACATTGGAGAAACGGAAATAAATTACATATTTATTGTCAACCAGATGACTGTTGGGATGTAGTTTCACAGGCAGAATATCAAACCCAGCATCAACATTTGCAGCGTGTCAGTGGCTTAGAAGAAACTCTGAAAAACATTAGTGGAGTGCTTGCTCTTTGAACCTCAATCAACCAAATGGTTGAAGATCAGTGGGGGTGAAAAACAGCTACCTGTACACACTACAAAGCCAGCTTAGAGCTCATTTAGCTCTTTGGTGGATTCTTTTATGAAATGCTGCATTACTGGTGTTTTTGACACAACATTTTGTGGGATAAAAACATACTATTGAATCTGAGTCAGTAAGTTATTCATAGCGTTAGGGACTCTGAATGTGATGTAGTTTTAGAAACACCTTAGCCAATTTATTTTGCTTATATTTTTCTTTTATGTATGTAAAAGGTGATACATGATAAAAATTTCAAGTCTAAAAGAGTTACAGTAAAAAAAAGTGATAAGAAATTACTATGCCATAGTTTAATATTTTTTCTTTATTAGTGGTATATAGACTAATGATGTGTCTTAAATATAGTACAGTAAATGAATATTAGACTGAGTAAAATATGACTAAATGAATATATTATATGAAATATACATTAAATGAATATCAAATTGGAATATTTGGCCACAAGGTGTAGGTGGTGCTGTTGCTTCTCATCTTATTTCATTTCTTTTTTAACTTTAGGTGCTTTATGTAATTCTTTTAGGAGCCTTACTTTATTCCATCTTCATCATCAACTGTGAGCCTTTGATTCTAATGACAGTGGACAGGCCTGTGAGCTTAACATCTTAATTTCGAGTTTTCTCTCAAAATTTGCTTTTTCCTGCTTTGTAAGAATCAGGTAGACAGCAGTGTTCTTGTGACAGACCAGGAAGATATGCTGGTCTCAAGAGAATTCTAGTATAGATAAGCCCTTTCCCACTCTCCCTGTGTGTGAATGAATGCTAGAGGTGCTGCAGCATCTTCTGAACTCCATCCCACTTTCTCAGGGTTGGCTCCTTAATCAGATAGGTGTTCTCTATGGAAATTTGGAATGTGTTATGCTACCATAGTAAGAAACACATTTCAGATTTCTAGTTGGGACACATAAGCACTATATTTAAAATGAACTTTAACAAAGCAGTACTTAATAAGTGCTGGTCATAACCCAGTAAATGGATTTCATGTTTCTTTAATGAGTTGCAACCATTATTTGGAAAACACTACCTCTTTTTTCCCCCTCTCCCTTTTATGTATATAGTATTCCCACATGAATAAGTGAGCCATAGTGAGTTGTGGATAGGAAAACATAAATTTAAATCTCTAGTTAGTCCTTGCTTTGTCAGCTGGGAAGTTCAATATGCAATTATTTTATTTTATAGGCTGGAGCATTGGATTTACTGAAGGAGCTTAAGAATATTCCCATGACCCTGGAATTACTACAGGTATGTGCCAATATGTTTCATGATTTGAATAGATAATTGTCATAAAATACCAAAACATTTTTAATACCATTAAATTTTTTGTATTGTCCTCTTACGGTATTCTGGTGTTTTTTTTTTTTTAAGATGGTAACATAAATCAATAATGTACTAAACTACCATTATAGAAAAATGTTGCCTTCCTCAAAAAGAGTAAAACCTGCATCTCCAAGTTTGAAATCTCACTGTGAAAGGAAAGGAAGTTGAACTTTTGTCCCTGATTTGATCTCCCTAGATCTCACTTTCTTGGTCTGTCATTGATAGCTGCTGCCAGCATGAAGCTAGCCTCTGGGATACCTTTTAATTGTCATTCTTTATTTCATCCCAGTTGCACCCCCTCTTTTGCTCTAGGCAAGCACTAATCTATCTACCTTTGTCTCTTTAGATTTACCTATTCCAGAGATTTCATATAACTGAAGCCATACAATATCTGACCTTTTGGTTCTGGCTGCCTTTTTTTTTTTTTTTTTTTTTTTTATTTTAAGTAAGATCTGTCCCTCAGTGTGTGCCTTGAACTCATGACTCCAATATCAAGAGTCACATGGTCTACCAACTGAGTCAGTGAGGTGCCTCTCCAGCTTCTTTTACTTAGCATAATTCTCAAAGTTCATCCATGTTGTAGTATGTATCAGTACTTTATTCCTTTTTCTGGCCGAATAATACTCCATTGCATGGATATACTACATTTTGTTTATCCATTTGTCAGTTGATGGGCATTTGGATTATTTCTCCTTTTTTGGTTGTTATGACTCCTGCTTTGCACATTCATATATAGGTTTGTGTGTTTTTGTCTCTCTTGGGTAGAGATCTGAAAGAATGGAAACGATGAGTCATAAGGTAACTTTATGTTGAATATTTTGAGGACCTGCCAGACTATTCTCCCAAGTGACTGTACCATTTTGCATTCCCAACAGCAAGTAAACAAAGATTCCAGTTTATCCACATTCTTGCCAACACTTGTTATTGTCTTTGATTATACCCATCTTAGTGGGTGTGAAGTGTTATCTCCTTGTGGTATTGATTTCCATTCTCTTAATGACTATGTTGAACATCTTTTCATGTACTGCTTAACCATTCATATGTGTTCTTTGGAGAAATGTCATTTCAGAGCTTTTGCCTGTTTTTAAGTTGGATAATGTTTTTTATTACTAATTTGTAATAGTTCTTTATATATTCTAGATACAAGTCCCTTAATCATATACAGGATTTGCAAATATTATCTCCCATTGTATGGGTTATTTTTACTTTCTTAGTGATGTTCTTGAAGCACTAAAGTTTAAAATTTTGTGTAGTATGATTTATCTGTTTTCTTTGGTTGCTTGTGCTTTAGGTGTCAAATCTCAAACAGTTACCTAATTAAAGTTTATAAAAATTTATTCCTTCCTTTTTTGGCTCTTTTATTTAGTTCTGTGATTCATTTTGAGTTAATTTTCATGTGTGGTATAAAGAAGAAGTCTAGTTTCATTCTTTTACATATCGATATCTACTTGTTTACTTTTTAATATTCTTCTAATGAATTTTCTTGACATCCTTATTGAAAATGACAAAAAATGTAGGAGTTTATTTCTGGATTATTAAGTCTATTCCATTAATTTGCATGTCTCCTTATATAGGACTACATTGTCTTGATTATTGTAGTTTTGTTGTAAGTTTTGAATTTGGCAATTGTGAGTCTTTCAACTTTATTCAAGATTGTTTTGGCTATCCTTGTATTTCCATATGAACTTTAGAATAAGCTTATCAGTTGCTATACAAAAGGCAGCTGGGATTTTAATTGGGATTGCATTGAATCTTTAATTCAATTTTATTAGTATTGCAATCTTAACATTTAAGTCTTATGATCCGTGAATATGGGATGCCTTTCTATTTATTTAGGTCTTTAATTTCTTTCAGCAGTGTTTTT
Organism: Ailurus styani; assembly: GCA_002007465.1. Lineage (NCBI taxonomy): Eukaryota > Metazoa > Chordata > Mammalia > Carnivora > Ailuridae > Ailurus > Ailurus styani. Next base: position 516,800 of record LNAC01000792.1, on the reverse strand, counting down.
AGTAGCTTTATATTTTTTTCCTTTAAGATTTAGTGGGTATCTTAAATCATCTTGGCAAAAACTCATGAGCGATCATAAAGATGATTTTTCTTCTAGAACATACAAGTCTACTTAGTTCCTGTGATGCTGACAGTGTCTCTTAATCTCACTACTCATTCCTTTCTGCCTTGTGCAGCTGATTCCCTAAGTCTGCTTAATGCCCTCCCCATCTGTCCAAGGCAGTGTCTTTCCTTTTTTAAATTTTTATTTTTATTTTTAAGATTTTATTTATTTGACAGAGAGAGAGAGAGCATGCGCAAGCAGGGAGAGTGGCAGGCAGAAGGAGTGGGAGAAGCAGGCTCTCTGCTGGGCAGGGACCCCAACATGGGGCTCGATCCCGGGACCCTGGGATCATGACCTGAGCCCAAGGCAGATGGTTAGCCTGAGCCACCCAGGCACCCACCAAGGTAGTGTCTAATTGCAGAGTTGGTGTTGTATAGAAATCAGATGGCCAGACACGGGCAAAGCATACATTTTCTCTGTCTAGAATTTCACAATGTATAGTTGATCTCAAAAACCTTCATTAATTCTGCAGTCAAGAAGCATTTTAACTCTACAAGTTTTTTTTTTTTTTGCATTATTTATTAATTTTTAAAGATTTTATTATTTGAGAGAAAGAGAGAGAGCGTGCACAAGCAGGAGGAGGGGCAGAGGGAGAGTGAGAAGCAGACTTACTTCTGAGCAGGGAGCCGGACGTAGGGCTCAATCCCAGGACTGGAGCCAAAGGCAGATGCTTAACCGACTGAGCCACCCAGGTATCCCAACTCTACAATCTTAATGTTATTTGAGCACACAACACTTTTTTTTATAGGCCACCTGTTACATCCTGTAAATTATAGTGTACTGGTTTTAGGAAAAATCCAGAGTACAGAAAATTCTTAGAGGTACATCTAGACTTGGTTATCAAAGTAAAATAGCTTCATAATCCTTTCCTCTGTCTAGTTTCTTCTGCTATGCCTCAAACACCCTCTTTAAAATGGAGGAAAAACCTACCCAGATCTTTGTCAGTCTACCTTAGCAGTCTCATTTCTTACTATTTTTTGACTAGATGATCTCTTCCTTAAATAAGCATGTTTGTTACAGATGCTTAATCTCCATATGGGTTTTCGTGGATTTAAGCAGGAAATTATTGACTCTTTAGTGATGAAAACATCCTATGATAATTAAAAAGCAATCACCCACAGCACACAATTTGTTCATGCTCTCCTTATATTTTTGCTTGCCTCTGACTACTTCCTAAAATTCCATTTTCTTTGCCCATCTATGTCAACTGCAAGCTTCAGAACTATATTAGTAACTCAAATGATTTCCCTGACTCATTCGAAAAGTAGGTTTTCTTCTAGTTTGGTGGGTGGGTTGTGGGTGGTAGTGAGGAAGAGGAATAAGTAGTGAGGAACGGGTTCTGGAGATTGAGTGCCAAAGGCATCAGGATAAGGAAGTCAGACCTGACACTTGATATGGTGGTTGTAAGTGGAAGCCTGGCTTTTAAACAGTTAGCTGTATCCAGTAGGACATCTCTGAGTCCACACGTTAGTTGTAGGCTATGCCATGCAGCCCAGGCACTTGCTTCTGGAAATTTTTCTGTATTGAAGTGTTTAGAAAAGTTCTAAAAAGCTTTAACGTTTTCAGAGTATTTTCTTCTCTAAAAAAAATTCTGAGAGCATTTTGTTAAAGCAATAAACCTCTTTCTGTGGGGGAAAACCCTCCCAAAACATTAATCACAAAATATTCGTGGATTTTAGAATTGCAGATTCCCCTTTACCTTTCTACTGTGGAACCTTATCTGCCTTGCATAGCCTTCCATAGGTATAACGTAGGCCGTTCCAGCCAAATACATACTCTAAATTCTTGAACCAAATTTCTGTCCTGAATCTCTTTGTTGAGAAGATTGAATAATTTAGCAGGAAACTGTAAGTACCCATTTGTTAATTCTGTTTTAAAGTTTACAGCAGGGATTCCCCCCCCCTTTTTCTGCCACTAACAATTCCTTTTGTTGTTATTTTCTTCCATTGACTATGTTTTGAAAGATTGTCTACTAACAACTTGAACTTACTAAATGATTTACCATTTTTTATTTATCATCCTTAATTGGCCTGTCATAGCTTTTGTGTTCTTTGAGCATAATTTGAAAACCATTGATGTGCTGGAAAGAGCATGGATTTTGGAGGTGGGCAGACCTGCATTAAAATCCCACCTTTACCAATTATTAATATTGCTGGATAAGTAGGGATAATGATCTCAACTTCAAAGTTTTGTTAGGAAGATTAATGAATATGGATGCTCCCAGCATAATCTTGGGCATAATAATAATAAATAATAATAATATTACCACATGATGTATTACTGTATTCTGCGAAGTCCATTTTAATGTCTAATGTATGTGCTCATTGGGGCAAAAAAATGCTTTTAAACTTCTATAGATGGTAATATTTGGGTATTCTCATTAAAGTCTCAGCAGGTGGTCTATGGAGTAATCTATGTAGAAGAATATATAGAAGCAAAGAAGTGCATATATTAGTCATGATTGCTTCAGCATGGCCTATATATTAAATACAAACATTTTGTGTTTTATTCTTTGAAAGATATGGAAAGACTGATTTCATTTTACTAGTTAACCAGCCTTATTACAGTAGCAGCTTACATGCTTGCAGATCTCTATGATAATAACCTTGGTGAGCCCAGTATTTGAGCTAAAGATGCATGTATCTTAATTCTATAGTATACAAGAATATATATATAAAAATATATACAAGAATATATATATATAAGAATTCAAATAACAGGCTTTTTTCCATTCTACAGTGGAAACAGGAAAATGGGAAAAAAGGAAATGAAGCACTAAAGTGTCTGAAATAAAACAGCTTGTACAAATTTTTTTATTGTTGCCTTGCAGTCCACAAGAATTGGGATGTCAGTAAATGCTATTCGCAAGCAGAGTACAGATGAAGAAGTTACATCTTTAGCAAAGTCTCTCATCAAATCCTGGAAAAAATTATTAGGTATAATTGATCTTCCCTTATATATATTTATGATCTGGTTTATTCAAACGTTTGGTGTTTGCATTTTTTTCTGTTTACAAATATAAATGTATTGAAATCAAAGCCTTGTATTAAGAGGGAGTGACATTAGTCCGACCTCCTTGAGGGTTTTGCTTTTTAACTTAGTCAAATTTAGCTTTTTTTGTCTTTTAGCACTTATAACTGGACTTCTCTTTAAGAAGAAAATTTCCACCCATGAGATAGTTGTCATACTTTTTAAAAAGGTTTTTGAAATAATTTTTTTTTAAGATTTTATTTATGTATTTGACAGAGAGTGGCACAGCGAGAGAGGGAACACAAGCGGGGGTCGGGGGGTGGGGGGATGGGACAGGGAGAAGCAGGGTTCTCACCGAGCAGGGAGCCCGCCCGACGCAGGGCTTGATCCTGGGACCCTGGGATCATGACCTGAGCTGAAGGCAGATGCTTAAGGACTGAGCCACCCAGGCGCCCCTTGAAATAATTTTCTAACTTACAGAAAGATTACAAGAATAATAAAAATAACTCACGTGTATCTTTCTCTAGATCATTAATTTTTAACATTTTCTGTATTTTTTGTCATATTTCTGTCTTCTCTGTCTTTCCCTGTATGTATATACTCAAACGCACAAATTATTTTTGCTGAACCATTTGAGAATAGTTTCATCTGTCGTGCTTTACCCTTTAATACTTGAGTGTGTATATCCTTGGAACAAGTTTATTTTCTTATGTAATCATAATATAGGGAGTTCAGGAAATTTGTTTTTTGTTAGATTTTATTTATTTATTTGACAGAGAGAGAGATTACAAACAGGCAGAGAGAGAGGAAGAAGCAGGCTCCCTGCTGAGCAGAGAGCCTGATGCGGGCTTCGATCCCAGGACCCTGAGACCATGACCTGAGCCGAAGGCAGAGGCTTTAACCCACTGAGCCACCCAGGCGCCCGGAATTCAGGAAATTTAACATTGTTACAGGACTGTAATCTGCAGTACAGGTTCCTGTTTCCTCAGGTGTCCCACTGATGTCCTTTATAACTTTTTTTTCCCTTTCAGAACAAGATCTAGTCTAGGATCACTAGTCTTCTGATCTGGAATAGTTCTTAAGCCTTCTTTTGTTATTTATGACATTGACAATTTGAAGAATATAAGCACTCATCTTTGTTTTTATTTTATTTATTTATTTTTCATCTGTTTTTAATAGCAGCTTAAAATAGTTCTTATTTGGATTTTATCTGTTATTTTCTCATGATTAGATCAGGTTGTGCATCTGTAGTTGGAATACTACATCAGTGTGTTGTATCCTTCTGAGGTTATCACATCCAGAGGCATTGATGTTGTTAATTTTGATAACCCAGCCAAGGCATACACTGTATAGTTTATCGTTTTTCTTCTTATATCTAATAAGCATTTTATGAGAGGCACTTTAAGACTCTGAAACTATCTTGCTTCTCATCGGACCTCTCCCCACCCCCCATTTAGTATCGACCAATTCTTGCCCAAGTTGCCCTTTTTATGGTAGTTGCAAAATTGTGATTTTTCTGACTCTTCCACTTCTTCAATATTTATAAATCAGCATTCTACTACTACAAGAAAGAACCCTCCTTTTACTTCCCAGTTATTTTTCTATTAGTGGATTCCTATTTTATAATGTGAATTATAATCCATTACTGTTATTATTATTTTGATATTTTTATTATCTCAGATTTGACCAATGGGCACCCATTCAAACTGGCTCCTGTGTCCGTTTGACAAATTCTTCAGTTTTATCTCTTTCTTTATATTCTGGAACCGAAAAATATGTTGGGTTCATCTGTCTTCCCTGCCCCAGCATTGAATCAGCCATTTCTCTTAAGCAGATATTAGCCTTACATGGAAGAAAAATAGGAAAAGTTGAAACTTTTAAAATTTCAAAGACAACAGTAGTAGTAACAAAAAACCTATTACTTCCAAGAGCTTGGAAATTAGGAACTAAAAATTGTAAAGCCTCTAAAATTTAAAAAGTTTAGTCTTAAGAAAATAAAATATATGTTCCCGTATTGGATTCTGGACCAGAAAGGAAAAATTGCTATAAAGACCTTTTTTGTAAAGTCTGTAGGTAAGTAAACAGTATTGTATCATTGTTAAATTTACTTATTATTTACTGTGATTATATAAATGAATTTCTTTTTTCTTGGGAAATACATAGTGAAGTATTTTGGGATTAAGGAGCATGGTATCTGCTACTGATTTTCAAATGGTTCAGAAGAAATATGTATGCACACAATAGTATGTGTGTTTGTGTACATAGAGCACACATGTATGTGTATAGTAGGAGGCAGTGATGAATGAATAAGGAAGCGAGTATACCAAACATTAACACTTGGGGAATCTGAGTGAAGTTTTTTGTTGTTGTTTTTTTTTAAGATTAATTTATTATTTATTTTAGAGAGAGGGCACACAGAGGGGAGGGGCAGAGGGAGAGGAGAGAGAAACCCAGGCTGACTCCATGCTGAGCACAGAGCCTATGTGGGCTCAATCCCAGGACTCTGACATCACACTACCTGTGCCGAAACCAAGAGTCTAGATGGTTAACCGACTGCGCCGTACAGGTGCCCCTGAGTAAAGTTTTTTGCACCATTCTAAAACATTTGTGCAAGCTTCAGATTATTTCAAAATAAAAAGCTTTAAAAAAAACCTAGTCTTTAGAGACAAACTGGAATTTTATGTTTATAATTCATTTAAATTTTAAATCTAATTCCGTATTCTAAAGTAATTAGAATTTGCCATAGAAAGTTGACTGAGAACCATATACATGTGTTTTTATTTCTGGAAAGATGGTTTACATTTTGTGGGACATTGTAGTTGCATTCATTTAATCTTAAATTTAAAGAAGTTCTCTTTTACAGTTACTGGAGGTATCTAATCTTATTACAAGTTCTTTAAAAACTTGTTTTTAATATTAAAAGATTTCCATGTTCATTAAATATGGAGAATTGGAGGAGGAAAAGAAATCATTCTTAAGTCTGTCTTTAAATACAACCATCAGTTAAATATCTTGTTGCATTTCTTTTTTTTTTTTTTTTTTTTTAAATTTTTTTTTTTTTTTTTTTTACAGAGAGAGAGAGATCACAAGTAGGCAGAGAGGCAGGCAGAGAGAGAGGAGGAAGCAGGCTCCCCGCCGAGCAGGGAGCCCGATGTGGGCTTCGATCCCAGGACCCTGAGATCATTAACTGAGCCGAAAGCAGAGGCTTTAACCCACCGAGCCACTCAGGCGCCCTCTTGTTGCATTTCTTGCCTTTTTTTCTCTTTGCGTATGGATTTTGCTTCAACTATAATTCTTTTTATGCCGTATGTGTATTTACTTATATTGCCTTTTTTAATGAAAAAATTTTTATATTTTTATATCATCAACTCACTTATTAGATGTGTTTTTTCTTAACTTTATAGCTATTATAAATAATGTTTTGATGAACATCTTTCTGCCTAAAACTTTTTCTTTAGATTATTAGATTTCCAGAACATATGAATGCATTTAACCCTCCCAGGAGCCCAGTGTGCTTGGTGTCAATATATTTCCCATTTTCTGATGAGGAATGGAGACACTGAGAGATTAAGCATCTTGTGCATAGTTGGATTGGTGGTGGGGTGTGATCTGCAGATAGTCTCAGTTGAGAGCTGGACCACTTCTCTCTGAGTCTGCTCTATTGCCCATGACACTATGTTCAGATAGTAGGAATGCTTTTAAGGATGTTTACGTCTCTTACTGCTCTGCTTCTTCAAAGGATTTCACTGGTTCACACTACTAGAGCAGTGTGTGGGATCCGTATGACTGCTTTGGAGCATTGTTACATCACCTTTCACATGCTTTCTCCCCTCTTAGTTTTGGAGTATTTTATAGTCCTTGTTATGTTCTTTAATGTCATTAGTAATCTTTGTTTTCTACCAGTGTTAGGCTTTGGGCCTTCCACATGAATTGTAGAGAATAAAGAGGGGCAATAAAATTAGTATGTGAAAACTAACATAGTATCATAGGGGACTTGAATTGTATTTTGGATTTGGTAACCCTAATGTTTACAAGATGGGTTTCTAGAATTGTGATTTAGACCATTTTCTATCAGCCTCATCTAGATTAACATATTAGAGTCATCTGGGGAATTTTTAAAGATTTTGATGCTCATGCTTCACTGCCAGAGATCTGGATGGAATGGATCAGGATAGGAGCTTGAGCATAAGAATAGCTTTAAAGTTACCTAGGTTGTCCTGATAAATAGTTGAATATGTACACGTTCTTTTATATGCTGTACAGAGGGATATGGAGAAGTAAAGTATGTAGCTCTTATTACTTATGTAGGGATCAAAATGTAGATAAGTAGGATAATTTATGCAGTAGATCCAAACATTTTCTGAACCTAGCTTCAGAAGGCTGTTCTGATTGATTTAAACATATGTTTCTTTTCATTGTTAAATAATTGCATTGGCTGCATCTGTTTTATACTTCCTTAACTCTTAAAGCTTGTGCACTCTATATTACTTTACAGTTTATTTAAGATAGAGGAGATGTTAGGTAGGCCTTACCAATCCTGAAGTCTTTTCTATGAAAATGTTCTTTGTTTACTATCCTTGAAATACTTATATACATTTTGGGTACTACCTCAAATTTTTTGACTTCATGAAAAATTTCTCATATATACAATATAAGCAATATTTTTTTGCACTTTCATTTTTAAAATGACAGTACTGATATTGTTTCTGTATTCTTTCCTTTGTTCTGTATATTTTTCTCTGTTTCATTGATTTATTTACTGTTTTTTTTAAAGATTTTAAGTATATTTGTCACCATTTTAGGTTCCCATTGGCATATGAATTTGTGCTTGCCACTAAATGAAGGAGTTTATTTGGGAATGCTAAGCATGCATTGTGAAAAATACCCAAGTACATATGCTAATAGAATAGCTTGCATAAACTTCATTTACTGTCGGAATTTTAGGATATTTTGTTGTTGTTGCATCAATAGCCTGATAATGTGAAGTAGTTCCCTTTTATAATTTTTTTTAACAAATGCTAACAACAGGGACTTCCTAATTTTCAGATGGACCATCAACAGATAAAGACCCTGAAGAAAAGAAAAAAGATACTGCAGTTACATCACAGAATAGCCCTGAAGCAAGAGAAGAAAGGTATGTCACTTTATGGAAATTCATTTCTGTTGGAAGTCATAGTTGTATTTGTCACTTCTTCCATGGTCTTACTTATGGTCTCATGTCTGTACTCCTTTTTCTATTTTCTAATCAAACAATTAGTAAATGTATATAGCCAGATAGAATATTCTAAGGTTTCTTACAAGATTTTCATGGAAATTTAAGAGACTTAGAATAAGGAGAAAATATTTACACTGTATTCAGCAAGCTTAATTGAATGGAATCCCTGGGATAGCACTGATAGAATTGATAATGAAGGTACTGATTAAGGATTCAAGTGATTACTTCCTTTATTTACCACATTTCTTTTTTAGATTTTTTTTTGGCCCTGGATCTGTTTCTCTTTTTATGCGAATTTTTTCCTTCTCAATTTAGCTGTCTGTCATAAGAACTTAAAATGTGAAGTTCAGTAATGAAGGGTTCAAATTGTTCCTCAGATTTTGTGAGTCCTTTTCATTTATTTTTTCCTGTCGCATATAATGAATGAACTGTATAATATCCAGCATGTTGGTGTGGTAGGTGATATGCCTAGTAGGTTAAATACAGTTTCTCTGTTCTTGGGAAGCTTGTATTTTATCAGTTGACTTTGATTTAGAGCAATAATTCTCAAAGTGTAGTGCCTGAAAGAGCAGGGAACCTGGCAACTTGTTAGCAAAGCAAATTCTTGGGCTCCACCCTGGAACTACTGAATCAGGAATTCTGATGGTGGGGTCCAGAAATACATTTTTAACAAGTTTTCAAGTGATTCTGATGGACTCAAGTTTTAGGCTACCTATTTTAACTTCATTTATTTCTTAGTATTTTCCCAAAAGTGATAATCCCCTCATTGGTTCAGTAACAATAATTAATATTCCATATGCTGTTGTCTTATGCATTAGAACTAAACTTGCTGATAAAAGAGGTTAGCTAAAGAAAGGGTAAACATCCTTTGTTAATAAAATTTATTCAGTGTTGGGCGCCTGGGTGGCTCAGTGGGTTAAAGCCGCTGCCTTTGGCTCAGGTCATGATCTCAGGGTCCTGGGATCGAGGCCCACATCGGGCTCTCTGCTCAGCAGGGAGCCTGCTTCCTCCTCTCCTCTCTCTGCCTGCCTCTCTGCCTACTTGTAATCTCTCTCTGTGTGTCAATAAATAAATAAAATCTTTAAAAAAAAATTTATTCAGTGTTTTCTAACTCTTGAGATACTTTTAGACTTTTAGAAAATTGTATGAACAGAGAACTCCCAGTTGCCAGTATGTGTGTATATGCATACATATATGTGTGTGTACGTACTCGGACACATGAATAATTTTATTTTGAACCAAATGAGAGTCCTTTATATCCCTAAAAACATCAGTGTGTATTTTCTGAGAACAAGGACGCTTTCTCACATCTAAGCACAATATAGATACCAATGTCCAGAAGTTAGGATTAATACAGTACTTTTTTTCTAATCTGTAGGACTTATTCATATGTTAGTAGTTTTCCCAATAAAGTATTTCACTGTAGAGGAAAATATTTTTTCATAATATCGTCCAGGATCACATACTGCATTTAGCTGTCATCTCTGGTTTCCTTTAATCTGGAGTAACTCTTCAATCTATCACTGTCTTTCATGACCATAATATTTTTGAAAAGTATAGGCCATAATTTACGAAATTTTTAACAAATCTTTTAGCTGTGTTATATTCAAAGTCGCTGACTTCATCCCTTGACTATAAAATATAAAAGTATAGGCAGATATTTTAAATAGATATTGGAGGAGGCATAAGTTCCTATTATATTTTTGTCTATTTTATGTAATTGAAGTTTAGGGAGAGAGCCTATTGACAAACGCATAGAATTACCACATATGAAGTCTGACAAAGTGGTTGGTATCTATTCCATACACACACATGCTTATTCATGCTCTTTCTCTCTGAAGAAGATAAGGCTTCAGGAAGGAGGTGATTAAACGTAGAAGGTATACAGAAGGACTGTTCTGCCCATGGGGATCTGTTTGTGCAGTTTGATAGTGAATTATGTGGAGAGAGAGGAGGAGGGATCTCCCTGGAGCAGTACAGCAAGTTACTCTGTGGCGGGTGAATGGTGTCTTTGCAAAGGTTTGTGGCAAATATCTTCAGTGTGATAAATGTTAATTAAAACCCCACAGAAAATATTTTGGTGAGTCTCTTAAGAAGTTAGAAGCAATTGAAATGATTAGATTGACTGGAAAACTGTTAAACTGTCCTGATTGAGTTGACATTTCTAGAGAGGAATTAAAGAGACATTTTCATATTCTTACAATTCATTTCTCACTATGCATGTATTTTATCCAGAAGGGAGTGTTTTAAATATAAACCTCATTGGTTTTCTAATTGGAACAGGGTTTTTCTTTTTTTTTTTCTTTTTTTTTTTTTTAATTTTATTTTCATTCTTCGCCCAAGGGGTATAGGTCTGTGAATCATCAGGCTTACATCTTTCACAGCATTCACCAAAGCACAAACCCTCCCCAGTGTCCATAACCCATCCACCCTATCCCTACCCTCCCACCTCCCAGTAACCCTCAATTTGTTTTGTGAGATTAGGAGTCTCTTATGGTTTGTCCAAGAACAGGGTTTTTCAAACATTGTTTTTCCTCCTCTAGTCTTGGTTGAGAGCTGTTGTATTCTCTGGTATCATCCACTCACCCTTCTCAAAACCAAGGTCCTTGTTTTCATTTATTGTATTGAGCTGTAATGTGTATTTTCTTTATTAGAAATATTGTTTAATGTTTAAAAGGATAATCAAGGTGTTTAATTGGCTAAAAAAACCCACAAAACATGTCTCAGATTTCCTAAAACTTTAACTTTTTAGAAATCTGCATGCACGTAATTTTTTTTTTTTAAAGATTTTATTTATTTATTTGACACACAGAGATTACAAGTAGGCAGAGAGGCAGGCAGAGAGAGAGAGAGGAGGAAGCAGGCTCCCTGCTGAGCAGAGAGCCCGAAATTTTTTTTTTTTTCATGTAAGAGTCTCTGAATACGATCTCATTTATTTAGGCCAAAATTGTTGTTTTTAGAGAGTGATGGTTATGATGTTACTTTAAAAGAATTTTTCCTGTTTTCTTTTTGGTGTGTGTGTGTGCGTGTATGTGTATTTTAGTAGTTCCAGTGGCAACGTAAGCAGCAGAAAGGATGAGACAAATGCTCGAGATACGTATGTTTCATCTTTTCCTCGGGCACCAAGCACTTCTGATTCTGTACGGTTAAAGTGTAGGGAGATGCTTGCCGCAGCTCTCCGAACGGGAGGTAAGTTTTGTGTACCCTGTTTCATTTCCTGCTCCTTTGTTTCTCACCACCACCACCGCCATGTCCACTCCATGTTTCTGTTTTGCCGGTGGCATCCTGGTGTAGCTGCTTGCACTGCTTAGTTCAGGAAAATGTTGTGGCAAAGAGGGATTAACGATGGCAGAGAGCACTAGGTATGCTGGGGCCTCTGCTCACTAGTATAAAGCTGCAAGAAGGAGATTCCTTCTAATGTGTGGATGTTTCCCTTGATTCATAGTAACTTAAAGGTTTTTCACAAATCTTTTCTTCACCAACTTTTAATCTCCAGACCCTAGTTGACCCTTGGATGTGTTTAAATTGCATGGGTTTACTTATAATGTAGATTTTTTTTCAACAAAAACAGTCCAATACTGTAAATGTATTTTCTCTAATGATTTTCTTAATAATATTTTCTTTAGCTTACTTTTTTTTTAATATTTTATTTATTTATTTGACACAGAGAGAGAGAGATCACAAGTAGGCAGAGAGGCAGGCAGAGAGGAGGAAGCAGGCTCCCTGCTGAGCAGAGAGCCCGATATGGGGCTCGATCCCAGGACCCTGAGATCATGACCTGAGCCGAAGGCAGAGGCTTTAACCCACTGAGCCACCCAGGTGCCCTAGCTTACTTTGTTATAAGAATATAGTACAGTATATAGTACATATATAAAATACGTGTTTACGTCATTGGTTAGGCTTTTGGTCAACACTAGGCTATTACTAGTTAAGTTTTTGGGGAGTCAAAGGTTATATGTGGATTTTTGACTACACAGGGACTTGACATCCTTAACCCCTTTGTCATTCAAGGATCAACTAATTACTCTGCTCCCCAGATTGAGCATTAATGGTAATGTATTTGGGTCCTATTGTTAAATGTTAGTATGACATACATTATTTAAGTTTTATATTCATAATTCCACTTTTTACTTTTTTTAAGTGGGAAAGAGATCTTGATTTATATATATATATATATGGGAGCCTTAATTTAATTTGAAGTTATTCATTCTTATGTAAAAAAGTTTCATGTATAGGAATATTTATCATCTTACACAAATTATTTCCTTTTCTATTATACTGAACCATAGTTAGTATGACCTATTTTTCTCTTTACTCTGGCTTTTCTATTTTGATTCCCTTACTGTCTCTTTATATATTTTTTCTTTTTTCTTCTTAGTTTCTTTTTATTTCCTTCTGTCCGTTTGAATATTTGCATAGGAGTCTTCTGAGTGTGTTCGTATATGTGATTGGCAGATGAAATGAATGGTTTCTTTGCATTGAAGCCTGAGTCACAGGAGACAAGACAGTTCTTTCTATAACTTTCTCTACTCTGCTGGAGCAACCAGAATTTATGGAATTGTGAAATGAGGAATTGCCTGCTAGATCAATTATTTCCCCACTCCTGAGGGATAAGGAGTCATCAATGCAGGAGCACTGTGGACATTAGGTGAATCCAGAAGAGGAGTCTAGTGGGTAGGAAAGAGATCAGATTCTAATGAAACTAAACAAAAATTACTCTTTATTAGGGCAATGGGGTTGAAGAAATAGGAATGCAGTTTAATTTACTCTGTATTGAAATTTTTTTCAAGATGTCATAATCATTTATTTTTGACAATTCTTTGTGCCTGTGTTTAGATGACTACGTCGCTATTGGAGCTGATGAGGAAGAATTAGGATCTCAAATTGAGGAAGATATCCTTTGTGTATATTCATGATTGTTTAATCTGCTAGATTAACTACTTTTCTTCTTCCTGTATAGAATTTAGAGTTTCACTTTTCAGTTTCTATCTTCATTGTATTATTTTGCAAGGATAGGATATAGGGCCATCCATGTCATTTTGTTCTTGTTTTCTTGTTAGTCAAAAGTAAAACATATGTGTTGATAGTATTTTTATTTTTTGCTTTGCAAATTGAGAATGTGGCATCTCAGTTGAACTTGTGCAGAAGGGCATGGACGACACACACACTGTACATGTGTAGTAGGGTTTCATGTTTGGGGGATCTCAGCAAAGCATGCAGGGTTCTCTGAGTTCATTACCCAGGAGGGAAATGTGTTTGTCCTGGGCACCAGGGGAAGGGGCTTTAGGAGAGGGTTCGTGCACATCTGGGTGACCATGTGACCATGGAACTATCCTAGTTTTGGAAGTGGCCTTGTCAGAAAGAAAGTGTGCTTCTCTTTGGGCTTGCCTGTTCTGTTGAGAAAAAAAAAAAAAAAAACACCCTGCTAAAGTAGCTTCTTGCTGAGCTGGGGGAGGAAATGAACCTTTGGCCCACCATGAATGGTTTCTTCCCAGAGGGCCCCCAAAGGAACTGTGTTAGTCATCAAGCCTTTTAGGATCCTTGAATTCAGATTTGGGCAAGTGAAAGTTTATATAAATGCAGGCTTCTTTTCACAAGTTTTCTCACTCAGACTGAGTACCTAAGTTACTTTTTGAAATGTCTTTAATTTGTGTGCTACTGGCATTAAACTTTAAGAAGAAAGCATTGCTCATTCATAGTGTAAAAGTAGGATCACTTTTACTTGCCAGTTACAGATCAAGAAATGAAGTGGAAACACTGCCTGTCAGCTTAATCTAAATTGGAAACGGTTTTGGAGAACTGCTTAGAAATTTCAGGAATTCTTATTCTAGTGAAATAGGAAAGAAAAATACCTTTACAATTTAACTTTTTTTCCTTAACGGCCTAGTACCTATTTATCAAGAAATAAGGAATACAGACATGAAATACAAAAATAGAGTACGAAGTAGAATATCAAATCTTAAAGATGCTAAGAATCCAAATTTAAGGAAAAATGTACTGTGTGGAAATATTCCTCCTGACTTATTCGCTAGAATGACAGCAGAGGTGAGTATATGTGAACGTTTCCATGATGTGATTACATATGTTAAGTGGAAAGTCTGTATAAATCATGAAGTATTATATAAGTACTATATTTATAGTAAATTATTATTAGCTATTCTGCTGTATTTATATGTATAATGTACTAGACACATACTTTAGGTGATTAAATCTTTTGGTATAAATACTTTGTCTCTTCCACAACTATACCATGATCTTTGGTTGATTGGCTTAAATCATTGTCTAAAAACAGAAGTGTTTTTACTTATTTTGGATTCATGTGGAACTGAAGATTTGAGTATCTAATTGCAAACAGACTTTGTAACCTCCCAAGTTCTTTCATGGTTAAACCCCATAAAATTGGTCACATCTTATTGACTATTCCTTAAATTTTAGGGAATGATTGAGAAAACAAAATTCAGAGCTTGCTGTTTATAGACACAGCTTTTCATGGTCTGCAGTCTCATCATTTTATTATACATCCAAGAGAGTAAATTTGTCTTTCTATATAGCTAGTAAAAATTATTATATTTTTAACATTCATTTTTTTTAAACTGCATTAAAATAACCTAAAACTTTAAATTAGAGACCATGAACTCTTTATATAGTGTAATGAACTCCTTTATATCCATCACCAAGCTTCAGGTATTTTCAAAAAATTGTCGCTCTTGGGATGCCTGGGTGGTTCTGTCAGTTAAGTGCCTGCCTTTAGCTCAGGTCATGATTCCAGGGTCCTGGGATTGAGCCCCGTGTTGGGCTCCCTGCTCTGTGGGGAGTCTGCTTCTCTCTTCCTTTTTCCCTCCCCACTTGTGCGCTCTCTCCAAATAAATAAAAAAAATCTTAAAAAACGGGGTGCCTGGGTGGCTCAGTTGGTTAAGCATCTGCCTTCGGCTCAGGTCATGATCCCAGGATTCTGGGATTGAACCCCGCATTGGGCTCCCTGCTCAGTGGAGAGCCTGCTTCTCCCTTTCCATCTGCCTGCGGCTCTGCCTACTTGTGCTCTCTCTCTCCATCTGTCTGTCAAATAAATAAATAAAATTTAAAAAAAGAAAATCTTAAAAAAAAAAAAGAATTTGCGACCCCTTTCTTTCCTTTTTTTTTTTTTTTTTAAGATTTTATTTATTTGTTTGATAGAGATACAGTGAGAGAGGGAACATAAGCAGAGGGAGAGGGAGAAGCAGGCTCTTCGCTGAGATGGGAGCCCGATTCAGGGCTGGATCCCAGGACCCCGGGATCACGACCTTAGCTGAAGGCAGCTGCCTAGGCACCGCATGACCCTTTTCATTTATCCCTTTTTTCTTTTGCCCTGAATTGTTTTCAAACAAATCCCAGATATTATATCTTTTTACCTTTATAAACCCGAGAGAGATACCTTTAAAAATATGATAATTTTAAAAAAATATGTAATTTTCTTACATAACTACATAGTTATCACTATATCTAACAAAGCTAACAGTAATTCCTAATTTATATATTCATATTTTCCTGATTGTACATTTCTTTGTATCAGGGTCCGAGTCTGCACATTACCTGTAGTTGGGTCCCTAAAGATTTTGTATATATATTTTCAAATCCCTTGCAGTCTCTTCTCCTACCCCTGACCCCCTTTTTATTCATGACACCGACCTGTTGAAGAAACCAATTTATTTCTTCTGTATCCCACAGTATGAATTCTCTTTCTTCCTTAGGATTTCTTAACTTTTCTGTCCCCTCTATTTTCTTTGAACTGGAAGCCCGTTCTATAGGCTTGATTATATACAAATTCAACTGTTTTCCCCCATGTAAACCTTTCATAATTGGTGATTTTTACTTCGTATGCATCAGGAGACCCATAATGTCTTGTTGCTCTACCATTAATATGTTGAGATCGATCAGTGGGTTTGGATATTAACAGTCTGATTTCTCCATTGTAAAGTGCTCCTTTGACCTTTCATCTAATGTATTCATTCACTGATTTCCTTACCTGAATTGGTTAAATTATCAGGAGTTGCAAAATAGTGATTTCTAAAGTGATTTCCTTTCACATTTGCTACAAAATAAATTCCTTTCACATTTATTTACAAAATAGTGGTTCCTTTCACATTTATTAGCTAGATTTCTTTGATAAAGAACCATTTTCCATTGTAAACTCAGGCACTTGGTGACCCTTTGGTTTGGATAGGAAAGGCAGGTAAATGTCAGTTGTCTGAAACTCTGTCCCTTTAGTTAACAGTTACCAGAATGAGGAGTTGGTGCCCTAGTAACTGCCACTGGGGGCTTTTGTTGCCATTTTTGTACGCTTGTGCTCTCCTTTTTCTGTATCATCATGGACTTGTGACGTTTTTATCTATTCAGTGAGGATTGGTTCTTTACAGTAATCTTTTTTTTCTTAAAGATTTTATTTATTTACTTGACAGAGAGAGATCACAAGTAGGCAGAGAGGCAGGCAGAGGGAGGGGGGAAGCAGGCTCTCTGCTGAGCAGAGAGTCTGATGTGGGGTTTGATCCCAGGACCCTGAGATCATGATCTGAGCCGAAGGCAGAGGCTATAACCCACTGAGCTATCCAGGCTCCCTTACAGTAATTTATTTATTTATTTATTTATTTATTTATTTATTTATTTATTTTTAAAAAAGATTTTATTTATTTATTTCACAGAGGGAGAGAGATCACAAGGAGGCAGAGAGAGCAGGCAGAGAGAGGGGGAAGCAGGCTCCTCGCGGAGCAGGGAGCCCGATGCGGGCCTCGATCCCAGGACCCTGAGATCATGACCTGAGCCGAAAGCAGAGGCTTTAACCCACTGAGCCACTCAGGCACCCCAGTAATTTATTTTGATAGCTGAGGAAATTGTCCTCTTTGGCTAATGGGAGCTCCTTCATGTTAGCCCCTCATCCATATGACTCAACTACAAAAGTCTTTGGTAGCTTCCATGCTTCTCTGGCACGAAAGGATGACCTTGGCTTATCCTGTGCATTTCTTTCTTTCTTTCTTTATATATTTTTTTCTAATAGGGTGAGCAGGGGGTCAGGGCAGAGGGAGAAGGAGAGAGAGAATCCCAAGCCCAACTCTGCATTGAGCGCAGAGTTGATGTGGGGCTGGATCTCACAACCCTGAGATTATGACCTGAGCCAAAACCAAGAGTTGGATGCTGCTCAACCAACCAAACCACCCAAGGGCCCCAAATCCCATGCATTTCTTGATTCAAAATGGGAACCAGATGCTCCTCCAGAGATCTCTAGTTCCTTTTTGGGGAGGGCAGTGGTATGGACAACAATCTGGATACCACAGGTGCTATTGCTACAGTATTACTACATTGTTTATAAACCTTTAAGCAGTAATTAAATCTAATTTTCACATAGAAACTTACAAGTATTTGATGAAATTTTAAAAGAAAGCAAACTCTGTGTTCTTTGAGGAAAAATAATTTTTCACCTTTAAAACTCTAGAAGTTGGTTTTTGTTCCATTATTATTAAGTTAATAGAACATAAAAAACATTCGGGATATATATATACACATTCATATATATATATATATATATATGTATGTATGTATTTAAATAAGATGCCTATAACTGAGTGGTATTGCCACCTCCCCGACAGGAAATGGCTAGTGATGAACTCAAAGAGATGCGGAAAAACTTGACCAAAGAAGCCATCAGAGAGCATCAGATGGCCAAGACGGGTGGAACCCAAACTGACTTATTCACATGTGGCAAATGTAAAAAGAAGAATTGTACTTACACACAGGTTTGTGATTATTTATAGATTCTTATTTTCATGTAAGAATGCTTGAGGGTATTGTGTTAAATCAAGTAAGTCAGAGAAAGACAATTACCATAATGATCTCACCTGTATATAGAATCTAAAAAGAAAAAAAATTGAAATACTCAGATACAGAGAACAAACTGGTGGTGGTTGTGGTTGTTGGAGAAGAGGGGTGGAGGGGATGCATGAAATAAATGAAGGGGATTAAGAGGTACAAATGTCCCAGTTACAAAATTTATAAGTCGCAAGGATGTAACATACAGTATGGAATATACAGTCAGTAATGTAGTAACTTTGTGTAGTGACAGTGTAACTAAACCTATAAAGATAATCATTTTATAATGTATAAAAATATCAAATCACTATGTTGTATACTGAAACTAATGTAGTATTGTAAATCAATTATAATCCAATTAAAACAAACTAAATACATGAATAGAATGCTTGCAACTCCTGTTTCAAAACAAATAGTAAAGATAATTACCAGTACTTTGTCTGTAATCTACTGAACTCAAAATTTTCTCCTTAAAGAACAACTTACAGTTAATGTTTTAGGGTAATGGATTTAGGGAATTGAATTTTCTTACTGACAGAAAATTAAGCAGTCAAGAAAATAATATTACTAAACTGTAAGTTATAGAAAGGAACCTTTACTTTTTTTTTTTTTTTAATTTTTAGAAGGTGTTATTCTCAAGGTTAAAAAATCAAAAGGTACAAAAGATTGTGAATGGAAGGTTTCCCCCCCCACCCCCGCCTTTTGCCTGCAGCAACTTGGTCCCACCTCCCTGGAGGTAAACCAGGTTACTAGTTTGTTGTGTGGCTTCCTATGTGTTTTATGCATACACATGCAAATATGAATATATTTTGTTTTCCCTTTTTCTTTATTTTTTATAAATTTTAGTAATCTCTACACCCAATGTGGGGCTCAAACTCATGACTCTGAGATCAAGAATTGCATGCTCTTCTGACAGATCCAGCCAGGAGCCCCTGTTTCCCCATTTCTTAAACACATGTGGTAGCACATTATGTAAACTGCCTCTTTCAGTTTTTAAAGGTACATAACACCCATTTTCAGATATGCTCTATTTAACCAACCCAAAGTCCTCTCTATCTTTTTGAAGTCTTTCATTTAATCATAGTTATAGGTCTGATACTTCAGTATATTTCATTTTTTTAAAGATTTTATTTATTTATTTGACAGAGAGAGAGAGAGAGATTACAAGTAGGCAGAGAGGCAGGCAGAGAGAGAGGAGGAAGCAGGCTCCCCGCTGAGCAGGGAGTCCGATGTGGGGCTGGATCCCAGGACCCTGAGATCATGACCTGAGCCGAAGGCAGAGGCTTTAACCCACTGAGCCACCCAGGTGCCCCAGTGTATTTCATTTTGTTGAACAATTACTACTGATAGTCACTAAAACATATTAACGTATGAGAGTGGCTTCAGAAATTTCTGAGTTTGGGGACCTGGGTGGTTAAGCAACTGTGTTCAGCTCAGCTAATGATCCCAGGGCCCTAGGATTGAGAGCTCCCCATCAGGCTCCCTGCTCGGTGGTGGGGCGGGGGGCTGCTTCTCCCTCTCCCACTTCCACTCTTTGTGCTCTCCTGCTCTCTCATTCTGTCAAAAAAATAAATAAAAATCTAAAAAAAAAAAAAAAATTCTGAGTTTGGATTGCTCTGTTCTCTTTTGATTAGGCAGAAAAGTCTCATTAATAAAAATTCTGTCCTGAAAATGCTGCATAGTAGGAAGTATTAAGTATAAATAGAAAGGCATTTAAAGCCAAAGCTTCTTTAAAACATTTGAAGTCAGGGTGCTTGGGTGGCTCAGTTGGTTGAGCACATCTGACTCTTAATTTTGGTTCCTGTCATGATCTCAGGGTCCTGGGATGGAGCCCCATGTTGGGCTTGCACTTAGCGTGGAGTCTGCTTGAGGTTCTCTCTCCCTCTCCTGGCTTCCCCTTGCACACGCTCTCTCTCTCTAAATAAATAGATAAAATCTTAAAAAAAAAACACATGAAGAAGTAATATATTTACATTATCAGCTACAATAAAAAAGTTTCTTTTAATAGAAAGAACCTAGTCTAAAGATGAAGTTAGTATGATTTTCTTAGACTCAATTCCGTCAATAGATAGAAAATTTCCAAAGTTGGCAAAATAACAGATATAAAAGACCTAAGTTTGATTCTTAGTTAACCTGTACCTACCAGGAGATCAACATTTTCCCCAGAGGGCAAAAAGTTCCTCTTATCTATGTACTTTTAGGGCCCTAGTTAGCAAGTATCTGTATGCAAATACATGAGAATATTTGAGAAGGATTTTTTAAACCATTTTTATCTGAAGGCCTTAAGCAGAATGCTATTCTTTTGAGAATGCCTCTTCTTTATCTCTCTTTGGGCTTTTGAGTTAAAAATCATGTTGATAGTTGATAAGTATTGTATGCTTCTTGTCATCTTTGAGGTGGTAATATACTGGATTTCCTCATCCCATACTAAATTAAAGTAGACCTTATTCAGACTGCAATATTGTTGGTTGGTATTCAGGTTCTTGCCTTCACCCATCTTTCTCATCTTCCCCCATAATTTAAACCTTAAGAATAACTTATAACTTTAATAACGATGCGTTGTCAGCTTCATTTAGGAAAGTACGGTTGAGAGAAAACCCGTTTTTTGGATCTTGTTTCAGTAATTCTCAGGGGTAGAACTTCAGAAGTCTTATCTTATGTTGATGAAGTTTAAAAAAATCATATTAGCTTTTATTATTATTTTTTCCTGAGTTCTCTTTTGTTTTAAAATTTTTAGTTGTGGCAAAATACACATAACCTAAAATTTACCACCTTAACCATTTTTAAGTATATACTTAAGTAGTAGTACATTCATAATATTGTGCCAATCTCTAGGACTTTTTCTCTTGCAAGAGTGAACCACTGTACCCATTAAACAGTAACTATACATTTCCCTACCTCCTGGCAACCACCAGTCTCTGAATTTGACAACTCTAGGTAGTCAGAGGGATAAATGGAACCACGTAACAGTATTTGTCCTTTTTTTGTCCCTGGCTTATTTCTGATACCTGATCTATTCTAAGATAGTAATTAGAAACACAAAGATCAACATACCAAATCATATCATCAGGGAAATGCAAATTAAAACCATGTAATGTTCATAAATGGTCCATATTATAGTATATATCAGAATTTCCTTCCTTTTTAAGGCTGAATAATCACTATGTATATACCACATTTTGTTTATCCGTTCATCTGTTGATGGACACTGGGTTGCTTCCACATTTTGGGCTATTATGAATAATGCTGCTATGAACTTTTGTATACAAATACCTCTTTGAGACCCTACTTTCTGTTCTTTTGGGTATTTTCTCAGGAGTGGGATTTGTGGTTCATAAGAACTTTTTTTTTTTTTTAAGAGAGGGACGGTGGGGAGAGAGAATCTTAAGATCTTAAGCATGCTCCACACCTGGATCCCACAACCCAAGCCCAAATTAAGTCAGACATTTAATCAACTGAGCCACTGAGGCAACCCTATCTTAGCTCTTTTAAGGCAGTGTCAAGTACCTATTTACAGAAAAATTGGAAAATACAGAAAAATATGAACAAAAAATTTAAAGTCACCCATTAATCTGCATTCAGAAAGAACAGTGGTATTTTGGTACCTGCAGTATTTTGTGAAGTTTTTCTAATCTAGTTGTAGCTAAATCCTATAAACCATTTTTAAGAAAGATTTTATTTATTTATTAGAGCAAGAGCCGTGGAGAGAGGCAGAGTGAGAGGAAGAAATAGACTCCCCACTGAGTGGGGAGCCCGGCATGGGGCTTGATCCCAGGACCCTGGGATCATGATCTGAGCTGAAGGCAGACACTTAACTGACTGAGCCACCCAGGCACCCCTTTAAACCCTTGAACATCATGGGTTTGAACTGCATGAGTCCATTTAACACACTATTTTTTTTCAACAAATACATGTTCAGTACTATAAATATATTTTCCTTATGATTTTCTTAATCATGTTTTCTTTCCTGTAGCTTGCTTTAAGAATTCAGTATATAGTAGGTATAATATACAAAATATGTATTAATTGGCCTTTTGTGGTGTTGGTAAGGCTTGTAGTTAACAGTAGACTATTACCAGTTGCATTTTGGGAGAGTTAGATATGGATGTCCAACTGCATGAAGAGTTGGTGCCCTTCACCTCCACATTGTTCAAGGAAGAACTGTACTTTTTTTTTCACTTAGCTACTATAATAATGTAAGCATTTTCCTTTAATAAAAAAAAAACCCAAAACCTTTGTAAACATCTTAATAGCTGTATTATATTCCAGCAGATGGGTATGCTTTTATTTCATTATTTCCCAGTTAAATATTTAATTTTTTCCCAGTGTTTGTATTATTATAAGATTACACATCAAACATCCCTGTATACAGATCTCCCACCCCCAACTTTATGAGGAATGATTGACATACAATTGAATATTTTTAAAGTGTACAATGAGATGATTTGATACGCATATACATTGTGGAATGATGACCAAGATCAAGATAGTTAACATATCCATTACCTCACATAGCTAACTCTTTTTTTTTTGTGGTGAGAATGCTTAAGATCTACTATAGTCACTATGCTGTATATTAGATCCTCAGAAATTATTCTCTTTATACTTGAAAGTTTATATCCTTTGACTTTCATCTCTCCATTTCCCCCTTCTCCCACCCCTTGCAACTACCATCTGTTCTCTGTTTCTATGAAATCCGCATTCATTCATTCATTCATTCATTCATTTTTACGATGCCATGTGTAAGTGATACCATACAGTATTTGTCATTCTCTGGCATATTTTATTTAGCAGGTCTTCCAGGTCCATCCATGTTGTCTCAAATGGTAGGATTTCCTTTTTTTTTTTTTTATGGCTGAATAACTTTTCTTTATCCATTCTTCAGCTGAAGGACATTTAGATTGTTTTCATATCTTGGCTATTGTGAGTGATGCAGTGAACATGAGGGTGTAGATAACTCTTGGAAGTACTGATTTCATTTCCTTCAGATGTAAATGTGGAAGGGGGTGCTGGGTCATGAGATAGTTGATTTTATTTTACTTTTTATGCTGGCTGTACTTTTTTTTTTTTTAAGTAAAGTCTGTCCCCCAATGTGGGGCTACAACCCCAAGATGAAGAGTTTCATGCTCTACCAACTGAGCCAGCCAGGCATCCCTGTGTGGTAGTTTAATTTTTAATTTTTTGAGGATCTGCCATCCTGTTTTTCATAATGGATATGCCAGTTTACATTCCTAGTAACAGTGTACAGGAGTTCCCTTTTCTCCACATCCTCAACAGTATTTATTCTTGTCTTTTTCATAATAGCCATTCTAACAGGTATGAGATAATAATTCCTTGTGGTTTTCATTTGCATTTCCCTAATGATTAGTGATATTGATCTGTACACAGGTCTTTATTTGTGTTTCTAATTACCATCTTAAAATAGATTAGATGTCAAGTTCCTAGGTCAGAAAGAATGGATGTTTGAGGCTCTTACCTTGTTGCTGCCTAACTTTTAGGAAGGTTGTGTCAGTTTATATTTTTCAGAATGAAATATTCATAATTTTTACATCTCTGCTAGTGTGTCAGAGAAAATTGATGTAACTTTTAATTAACATTTCTGTGCTTCTTAGTGATATGAAATTTTTTTGTATTTATTGGCCATTTTTAAAAAGTATGTGTGACTTTAGATGGTTTTTCCACTTATCTGGGATAAATTAAACATGAAAAGACAAACAAGGAATGACTTAGAAAAATGAAGTTTTGAAATATGTGTCCTTTTGACATTAATTAGCTTATTTGAACTTGTTTCAGGCTCTTATAAATTTTATTGTGGTACCTTTGTGGTTACTGTATCTCTTAATGTAGAATGTTCTTATTTAGGTCAGACTTTTTATAGTATTGTAAAAAGTAATATTTTTCACTTGATTTTGCTGTAGGTGCAAACTCGTAGTGCTGATGAACCAATGACAACATTTGTTGTCTGCAATGAATGTGGAAATCGATGGAAGGTATATGATACTTTCTTATATTCATATTTTACCCATTTATAATAGATTTCTTCACGTCTTTTCATAAGACTACCTAGGTATCTGAATACACATATCTGCTCATGCTGTCCAGTACTGTGGAAGTCCATGACAAGCCATTTGTAAAGGAATATACTATATTGTACTCTACTAGAAATTAAGAATGTTAACTTAATTTCGTATCTTCGTATGGTTTTGGTGCAGGAGTAACAGGATTGTATCTTAACTTCAATTACTGTATCGTAGTCCTGTATTTACTATACTCATTTAATTGCTTTAACTCTTGCACTTCCAGAAAATCTGTCTTCATAGATTTTGGGTATAACTTGTCTTCATAGATTTTGATTCTGGAAAGATTACTTCGTTGAAATTCAACAGGATGGTTTTAGTGTTTATTTTAGGAATTAACAGGTGAGCACTGTCATGGTTTGGTAGGCTTTTCACTGAGACTTCATATCGCCTATGTACTCTTGAATGAGCCCCACACAGGCAAGTGTGTGTTATTTAAATGATCTCTTCTTGAGTAATTTTTGTGAGCCACAGAAATATAATTTAAACTTGGGAGAAGAATTTACACATCACTTCTGAGACTATTTTTATTGTTAATGGAGATGGGGATGCTAGGGGTGTGTGGTTGGGGAGACTCACATGGTAGGGTTAGAGTCTTTGGAGCCAAACAGGTTTTGAACTCTGCTTTTTATCATTAGTGAACTGTATTTTTCTCATATATTAAATGTAAATAATATCTACATCATAGGCTCTGGTAAAGAGTACAGATACTATATTTTAAAAGTGCCTAATAATTGTTGGTATTCCAAAAATGCTGGTTGCATTTATTGGTTTTGTGAAGTTTGTGTGATTCTTCTTTTTTTTTTTTAAGCTATACTTAGCTTTAGTCCTTGAATGCTCTTGAATTACTTAGCCCTTTTGAATTATTCATCTGAGTTAAAACATTTTCTGAAAGTCAGAAATGAATTAAAAGCTAGACAGTGGGGGAATGTCCTCCACAAATATGGTATAGGTTTGGCCCTAGACATTATATTAGAGGTTGAGACCAGTACTCATTTTATTATATACAAAGATTTAGTTCTGAGCTAGGAAGGTTACTGGTATTGCGAGTGTCTGGTATTGAGAGTGCCATCATGATTTGAAATAGTGTCTTCCATAACGAGTTGGTAGTTTTTACATTGGTTAGAGAGAGGGATATTCATTATTTTATTTTTTTTAGTCCTGTTGAGCATGTCTGGCTTCTCCAGATAGCTCTTAGATTTATTTTGCATAATGGATGATGAGGATGAGGATGATGATGATTTCTATTATTATGGGGCATATTGCAGTTGGTTTTGAATACAGGCAGTTTGCAGCATTGTTCTGACATAGTACTTCTTGGATTTAAGAAAGTTCAATTCAATGTAGCAAGCTGATGCCTAAGGATGGCTTACTCTAGAAGTTCAAGATTGGAATTCAGTTTTTTTTTTAAATTCATTTTTTTAACCTAAAAACATTAAGAGGGGTACTTAATAAAAATATTTTATAGTATTTTTTCAGTTATATATTCCTACTGTAAATTGGGGAAGTCAAACACTTAGGATAGGTGTCTGTTTATGTCTGAAAAATGCATCTTTTTCAAAAATGCCTCTTTCTTTAGCAGTATAAGTATATACTGTGTTAAATGGGGGGTGGGGTACACCCCATTGTCTGTATTTAAAGATCTCATGAAATACTTCTCTCTCTCTCTTTTTTTTTTTTTTTTTTGACAGTTCTGTTGAGTTGGAAGAAATGGCAAAGTGTCTGGACCATTAAAAAATGGATTTTGTAATTAGCTTTAAAACTAGGCCAAGCATCTAGTTTTCCTGCAAATCAGATTTTTAAAGTAACATACATCCCTTGGGTTAGTCTTGGTTTTTGACATAGCATTCCTTCCTTAAATGCCTTCTGTAGTTTCAGATCACTAGGGAGACCACATAATAATTGTATGGTATCTGTTTCAAAACATTTTTTCCATTTTTATAGTAAGTTGATATTAAACTTTTATCAGTTAAACTTCTGGCAATTTATTTTTACGTTCTTTTTCTTTTAAAAGGAAAATGTACCTTAACTTTTTTACTGTCCAAACATACACAGTAGAGATATTACTCTTCTGAGTTAATACATAAATGGAAATTACAGTTTTCCCCCCATATTGGCACATACCTGCAAATACTAAAGGAGGAGAAAAGGTAATATAAGTTTATCAGTTGTGTTGTATATTCAGATAACACTTGACCAGCTTATCTGAATTGTACATAATATTTGAACTAGCCTATGAGATTGATTTTAATTATTATGTTCACAAGCCTGGGATAATTAGATATTATTTTGCATTTGTAACTAACCGTGATAATCATTTCTTGTACGTGTTTATGACTTGTTCTTACTAGATTTTACTTTTGGAAACGTGACTTGACTTTGTTGAAATCAGTTTGGTTTTGTTGTTTATTTACCTGTTTGACTTTGTAGTTGTATTTTAGTTTTGCAGAACACTGTTGTAGTTCAGTAGGTTTTTCATAAATCCCAGCATAGGCAAAGAATGAAAGCTTATGACCATTTTCCCCTTCATAGGAAGACATACTTGGGAAGAAAATATTAGCATTTTAGTACAGTATAGTTACTATAAACAGTTATGACTTGATTTTTGATTTGGAAATCTTTACTGACCAGGGATTAAGTTGTAAGGACTATATAAATCATTAAAGCTGTGGTCTTTCCATATGGAGGTTGATAGAAAATATTTTTGTCCTGAGTCGAATTTGCTGTTTTTCTATTACACCATGAATGAGATTGTTTAACAAACCGAGTATATGGGCTATAATGCAGTTGGTTTTACAGTACAGATCTTATACTTAAATTTTATTTTTTACATGTGTACCATTTGTTTTGTTAGGAATAAGAAAAGATTATTTTCACATGGGTTCCTTAGGGTACACTTGCTCTAGCACATCTTAAAGGCCACTTTTACAAAGGCCACATTTTATGCTAAATCTGTATTCTATCAGACTCCTATAGGAAGACTTCAGTATATGCTTTGCACTCCCCTTTGCTCCCTTTTCCCATTTTTTTAAATGCAAATCAATTTGATGTAATACAGAAAGCAACATATTAAAGGTTCATGTTAGGATCCCATATATGAGCACTGGCCCACTGGTACCATCCTATCTCTACTTTGTCATTTCACAGATTAACCAAAATAAAGTGCATTTTTGGAAGAATGAGTTTTGGAAGAATAAAACTTAAAATAGTCCCACTTTTAAATTAAATGATCCATTTTTAAATTTGTAATTCAATAAAGTTTCTTGTTATTAAACACGTGTCACATTTTGTCATTTTCTTTAGATATTGACAGCTGCTCCACCTTTTGTTTCAAAAGTTATTTCCCAACTACTAAGGTGGTTATTTATTTATTAATTTAAAAATTAACATATAATGTATTATTCGCCACAGGGGTATAGGTCTGAATTATCAAGCTTACACATTTCACAGCACACACCTTATTTATTTATTTATTTATCTGTTTATTTATTTATCTATTTATTTATCTATTTATTTATGTTTCTATTTATTTATTTATTTTAGAGAATGTACACATGCAGGTGTGAGTACGGAGGGGTGGGGGAGAAAGAGAATCCCAAGCAGCCTCCATGCTGAGTGCAGAGCCCAAAGTAGGGCTCAATTCCATGACTGAGATCATGACCTGAGCTGAAATCAAGAGTCAGACGCTTAACTGACTGAGCCACCCAAGTGTTCCCAACTACTAAGGTGTAGGTGATGCCTGCATAGTTTTAAGTAAAGGCTAATACTGAGCAGTAGTACAGAGAACATGTTTTTCTCTTCTCTTTTCCTGGACTCCTGGTGAGGAAGGCAGGAGTGGTTCTCAGTAGAGCATCAAGCACATCCCGGGTGTGCACGTAACATAATATGAAAGACTACATAGTCTTAATACTGAAAAATACTAGCCAGTTGTAAAGTACTGGGAGGTAAAAGTTACTGTGTTAAATGAGTATACAGAAGAATTAAATGAGACATAGGTAGTGGGAATTAATGAAGGACCATCCTGGGAAAGCAGAAGATAGCCATCTTGGTTTTCTAGCTCAGAGGTGATGAGTGTTGGTTTACAAGTTTTGGTAAGCCATGGCAGATGTTTTGAAATACTTTTTTATAAAGATTTATTTATTTATTAGAGAGCGAACGAGTGAGGAAAGGGGCAGAGGGAGAGAAGCTTTAAGCAGACTCCCCACTGATGGCAGAGCCCTACACGGGGCTTGATCCCATGACCCATGAGGTAATGACCTGAGCTGAAACCAAGAGTCTGACACTTAACTGTGCCACCCAGGCACCCCTGAAATATTTATATATTCCCAAACCTTGAAATTTATGTATAACAAATGGAGGATAAAGTATTAAAAAGATACTGAAGGAAATAACAGGCTATACTTTGAATTTTTATAGGTACGCAGTGATTGTTCTTAGAGGTCAAAATGTAATTCAGGGATTGAATTTACTTCTCAAAATAGAAATGCAGTTAGAATGTTGTGGTTTAAAATCAACAATTCCTCTTCTCCCTTCAGCCCCTCTCTCTCTGACATACACATAGACATTTCTGCTGTAGAAAATTAGCCATTTAAGAAGAGTTGAATATTCCACTTGGAAATATGATGTGAATAGTCACTGGCATAAAAACCACATATTTTTGTCAGTTTCCAAAATAAGAAAAGTACCAGGATTGAAGATGATGCTTCACAGTAAATAGAACAGAGTTACTGATTGACAAGTTCCTAGGTAGTAATGGAAGAATTATGTTGCAGAAAAGTTAACTGAAGTCAATCAAAAGTAGTAAGAGACGTGTATTGGAAGAATCTCATCATGTGGCTTTACTAGATAACCAGTAGCTGTTAACTTAGTAAGATGGAGTCAGTAAGTTTTTATGGGAAACTTGTTCACTGCTGTATCTTTAACACCTAAAAGTATACTTGTCACACAGTAGATGCTCATGAAGTAGTTTTTCCCCGTTATCTTTGTTTGTTTGTGGATTACATTTGTTCTTGACCATATAGGAGCTCAGATGTAAAGAATATTACATGTGTTGAGGACCTGCAGAAGTAGGACAGATAACTACTGGTTGTCAATGTTTTAGACTCCCAACCTTAAAGGAAGAAATGTAATGAACTAGAGTCTTGGGAAATCTCTTTTGGTGCCTAAATTCTGGAAAGTGATGCAACAGTTTTATTACTAATTGAAAAAAGTGGTTTTTTTTCTTTTTCAAGTGGACCTGGGTACTCCTGTACTTGTTTACCCAACTAGTGGATGGAAAATGAAAGCACAGAAGACTACCTCAAATGACTTGTTCTGATTCCTCTCCCTAGGTGCTATTAAAAGACACTTTATTATTATAGCAACAGCATTTCATATGTGACCTGCCATGTGACCAGCTCAAAACACTGAGCTGTTGTGAAATGTTTTTTTAAAGCCTTAAATATGGTTTGCAGTATATATCCAAATTATTTTTGTATTAATACCATTTGAAAGTATAGCTGATATAAAAAAGCAAAAACCGTAAAAGCAGTGGAATGGAATGGCTTAGCTCTACCTTTCATTTTTTTGGCAGTAGTTCCCAGACATCTTGTCTGATTCATTTAGGGGATGCCTTCACATTTCCGTATGACCTTGGGGGTCTGTCATTCACCATCCCACTCCACTCCGTGCCCCTTCTCTGAGATTGCTCTCTGAAAGGTGAGAAATGCTGTCTCTACTGGAATAGCTAAACTAGCAAGAGCTGCATCTGGGACTTGCTGTACCATTTTGCCTACAATATACAGAGTCCCTCTGTGTGTGATAAAGCTGAAGGCAGTTGAGATGGAGAGAAGGTCTGGATAACACTGAATATCTGGATCTGATCTTGTTGCAGCTAGAACTACCTTGGACTTCCTGCTTTTGAAAACCAATTTCCTTTATGTTAAGGCTAGTTTGAGATAGATTTCTGTAACAAGCAACTGAAAATTTTTTTAAAATCCTAAATTGTTTTGGATGAATATTTGAATTGGGTAAATGTAAAATGATTCTAAATAAAAGTACTGCTACCGGAATATGAAAACCTTTGAGAGTACTACTAAGATTTCCAGGCAATTGCAGAAGAAGCATAAGTGATCCGAAGGGCAATTAAAGTAACAGGTTATTTATCAGCCTGATTTATCTCAGGATTTTTTTCACTAATCTGTCCATTATTTCCCCTCTTAATGATTGTAGTCCTAATCCTGTTTTAAAATTCATCAGAACATGTCCATAAGATCAAATGCTGAATCTTCTGCCTGTTAAAAACATTTATTTATTTATTTGTTTATTTATTTATTTATTTATTAATTATTTATTTCTTTGGGGGAGTGGGAGGGTCAGAGAGAGAGGGAGGGAGAATTATCTTAAGCAGGCTCCATGCCCATTATGGAGCCTGATGCAGGGCTTGATTTCACAACCCTGCGATCATGACCTGAGCCAAAATGAAGAGTCAGACACCTTAACTGACTAAGCTGCCCAGGTATCCCACTCCCCATTAACAACTTAAAAATTTGAAATATAATGGACATACAATATTGTATTAATTTTAGGTGTACAACAATGTTTCAATATATGTATATTTTGCAAAATGATGTCACAGCGCTCACCACACATAATTCCAATAGTCTTTTTCTGATGAAAACTTTTAAGATCTACTTTCTTAGCAACTTCCACAATATACAATACAGCATTGGTAACTGTAGTCACCATACTGTTAAATAAAAACATTTTTATGCTTAAGTAGATAATTACTCTTTTACTCAGACTTCTCATTCTTAGGCTAATCAAGTTTTAGCTTCTACTTTTCTTATAGTTAACATTTTGATTATTTGCTTTTCCAGTGTATTCCACTGGTACATTTCATTCATGTTGGTAGTTTATAATGCCAAGGCATCTCCCATGAGATGAAGTTGGCATTATTCAGGAAAAATCCTGTTTGGTGACTGTTGTACTTTAGATGACTCAAAATAGAAGTTTTTGCTTATGTACATGCCAGGAAAGAAAGCTTCAATGGTTTAGCTCCAAACTCAGAAACTAATGGAGAAAAAAAAATGCCTTGTCTAAGACAGTAGTAATATTTTTATATATGAAGGCTGACTTTTATTTAAGTGTATTTTTTTATGAAGACTTTTTTTTTTTAGATTTTATTTATTTATTTGACAGAGAAAGATCACAAGTAGGCAGAGAGGCAGGCAGAGAGAGGAGGAAGCAGGTTCCCTGCTGAGCAGGGAGCCCGATGTGGGGCTCAATCCCAGGACCCTGAGATTATGACCTGAGCTGAAGGCAGAGGCTTTAACCGACTGAGCCACCCAGGTGCCCCTGAAGACTGATTTTTAATAAATGTTTGTCATGTTATGTTTAATAATAAAAACTGGCTACCTGAGCCTTCATGAGTCATGAGGGCAGAGGGGATTGGTCAAGGCTATGTTTAACTCCCACGTATGGTTTTATTACCTTGGTCTTTTAGGTCACAATCATGAACTAAAGAAAATAATCTCCCTGGCTCTGATTTTTCTCTACGTCTGTGTTTGTGTGTACATGCTCATAGTGGGCTTTCTAGTCCTCTTCCTAGGGAATCAGCGTTGCATAGTGGTTAAGAGCACAGGCTTTTGATCTGCCCAGATTCAAATCCAACTACCACTTCCTAGCTGTGAGACTTGGACCAAGGAATGTCACCTCTGTAAAGGGTAACACCATCCTCCCTTAGAATTGTGAGTAAGAAGGGCCAAACAATAATTTGTAAAGGCCTTGAAACAGTACCCAGCTCAGTCAAGGAGGGAATTTTTTTAGAATGGCCATTTAAAAAATTTCTTTTTATTAAGTAGTCTCTGTATGCACTGTGGGGCTGGAACTCATGACCCTAAGATCAAGAGTTGAATGCTCCACTGACTGACGCAGCCAGGTGCCCCTCGAATGGCCATTAACATAAATAGGCACACATACATATCCTACAATTTGCCTTTTTAACAGTTGACCTAACACTCCCTCTGAGTGCATATAGGTATATGGGATTCATTTTCACTGTAGAGCAGTCTATGCACATATATAACATTTCCTTTAAAGACTTCCCTTGTGGGGGGCACCTGGGTGGCTCAGTGGGTTGAGCCTCTGCCTTCGGCTCAGGTCATGATCTCAGGGTCCTGGGATCAAGCCCCGCATGGGGCCCTCTGCTCAGTGGGGATCCTGCTTCCCCCTCTCCCTCTGCTTACCTCTCTGCCTACTTGTGATATCTCTGTCAAATAAATAAATAAAATCTTAAAAAAAAAAAGACTTCCCTCGTGGGTAGTTTTTCTTTTGATGTTTTGTAGGATAGATTCTTAAAGGTTTAGCTGGCTAGCTAATGGATATGTACATTCATATGATAGATATTGCCAGATTGCTTTCCAAAAAGTCAAACTAGTTTATCTACCTGTCAATAGGTTATAAAGGCCCATTTTCTGATACCTTTGCTAATACTGGATATTAAACCTTATGGTTTGGGCAAATCTAGGGAGGAAATAGTAACCAGTATCCTCTCGTTTTAATTCGAGTTCATGGGATTATCTTTTTGTATTCATGCTCTTTTCTTGTTTATAGCCAGTTGATTTCTTATGTTAATTCTGTTTTTATTGTGTCTTTCCTTTTTACTCTATAGAGTTGTCTTGTTAGTTTGTAGGTACTCCTAATGAATTCTGCATAGTAATCTTCAGTGTTTTATAGCCTGATATTTGTGTTTTAATTCTTTCTATGTTATCTTTGTGGCACAGAACTAAAAATTTTTTTAAAATATATATTTATTTGAGAGAGAGAGAGCAAGTAAGAGAGAACATGAGAGGGGAGAAGGTTGGAGGGAGAAGCAGACTCCCCGTGGAGTTGGGAGCCTGATATGGGACTTGATCCCAGGACTCTGGGATCATGACCTGAGCCAAAGGCAGCCGCTCAACCAACTGAGCCACCCAGGTTCCCTAAATTTTTTTTATATAATCCAATCTATTACTATTTTATGGTTTCTGGGTTTTATGTTTTGCTGTGGAAGACCTTTTCCATCTGAGTTATAAAAATATGGCCTACACTTTCTTCCAATATTCTTACAATGTTCTCTTCTAAAGAGTTTTAGATCTTTGAATGGCTTGGACCTTATATGTGTTTATATATCCATTTTTCCCAAATGGAGCGTCATGCATCCCGACAAAATAAATTTCTTCAAAGTTTACTTAAGAATTCTTAAAAACCTTAGAATTGCATTGAATTTGTGTGTGTGTATGTATGTATATATATATATATATATATATATATATATATATATGGGGTAAGGTATAGGTTCAATGCCTCTGAAGCTTATAATCTAATGGGAGAGACAGATATGTCAACATAATTGGTAAACTCAGATGATAAGTATTTGTACAGGAAAATCCTGGAATACAGAAGAATGGCACCCAATGGAAGTATGAATCAGGAGGTCAGGTAAGGTTTCTTGGAGGCAGTGATGTGTGAGGTAAATCTTAAAAGAATGACAGGAGTTCACTGAGTGAAGGGTGGCATTGTAGAGAGGGGTAGTAGCAGCAGAAAGTATGAACAGTATGAGCAATTATGAAAGGATGAATATATACTTGTCTATAAGTATATATTCTAGAGTGTGTATGTGGGGTTGGCTAGGAAGCCAGTAACCCAACTATATGTAGAGGCCCTTGCTTATAACCCATACCGAGAATTTGGTATTTGTACTCTGGGTGGTCAGAATTACTGAAGATCCTAAGCAGAGGAAGGGTGATGAGCAGATTTGTGTGTGAGAAAGGTCACCTTGTGGCATTTTGAAAGGTGACTTTGAAAGGCTGAGATGGGGGCGGGGAGACCAGTTAGGAGGCTTTTGGCAATGATACTGGCAGGTGTGAGGTAGTGGGGTTCGGAAGAGACACATGAGAAATATTTGGGAGTTCAGATCAGTAGGGCTTGGTAACTGTTTGCAAGGAGAAAGAAGGGAGAAGTTAGCACTTAGAGAAGAGCTTAGGTGACTGGCTGGGTAATTGGGGAGATAGGCAGGGGTGAGGCTTGGAGGGAGGGGGGCAGCGGGATTCCTAGCCAGAATTTAGATGAATTTCATTCCTCTGTGGGATATGCAAATGGAGATGTCCAAAGGGCAGCTGATTATGAAGAGCTGGAGGAAGTCTACACCAGGTCCTGATCTGGTAGCCATGAATGTGTTGGCGGTAATTTAAACAATGAGAAAGGGGAAGCATGTAGATTAGTAAGGATAGTAAGCCAAAGCCTAACCCTTGGAGGCCATGGCATTTGGTGGACAAGTAATAACAGCAATAACTAACATACAGTGCTCCATAATCAAAATAATCCATATTTTACATGGATTAGGTTTTTTTTTTTTTGGTCTTTAGAAAAAAGATTTCATTTTTAGTATTTTTTAAAGATTTTATTTGAGAGAGAGCAATGGAGTGCACAAGCGGGAGGAGAGGAGGGGAGTGGGAGAGGGATAAATAGACTCCTCATTGAGCAGGGAGCTCCATGTGGGGCTCAATCCCAGGACCCAGAGATCCTGACCTGAGCCCAAGGCAGAAGCTTAACCTACTGAGCCACACAGGCGCCCCTAAAGATTTTATTTTTAAATAATGTCTACACCCAATGTGTGGCTCGAACTCACAACCCTGAGATCAAGAATCATATACCCTACTGACTGAGCCAGCCCGGTGGGTTAGTTTGAATCTGCACAGTAATCCAACGGTCTCCTTTGCTGTCTGGCCCGCTGCTCCCTTTCCCTGTACTCAAAAAGCTTCTGTCTCCTTTGGGGGGAAAAATCTGCACAGCAATGCTAGGATAAGTACTATTATTATCCCCATTTGTATAGATGAGGAAGGGGGCCCAGAAAGACTACATACCCACCATCAGGCAGTGAGCAGCCATCAGTCTGGCCCCAGAGCCCAAACCCTGAGCAGCTGTGCCCCACTGGCTGGGAAGGCCTCGGAGGGAGACGGAGAGCAGCAGAGAAGACAGGGAAGTAGTGTTTCCAGTGAGGCATGGGCAGTGTCAGGGAGCTGGGGTCAACCAGGAGCACGGTGGTGTCAGGCTGGACTGGTGGAGACCCTGCCACACAGGTGGGTGCGCTGCTGAGGTTCAAGGAACGCATGAGGAGATGAGCAAATGGAGACGGCAAGAGTGCCAAGTCTAATGGGAAAGGAAGGAGAGTCAGCAGTTATGTAGCACAGGCTCCTTTCGAACTGGGGAACCCAAGGACCCACGTGGTATGGGAAAAACTCAAGGTGACCTAAGGACACAGGAGCATGGGGGAATAGAGGGAGCAGAGTGTCCCCCACCTGTTCATTTGCTGCTGTATCCCCACTTTCTTACCAGAACCAAGAGGACAAAACCTTCTAAATTTTCTTTGAAAACTCTTTTCTTGGTCCATTGATGGCAGGATTTACCCTCAGCTCTTTTCATGCTATAACTCTTCCAGCAATCTTACTCATCTTTGTTGAAAAATCCCAAATACTGCATCCAGCCTAAGATCTCGACCACCCAGGTCCCTCCGTCCAACTGATGTCTTGACATCTTTTATCTGTCTTAACAGTCACTTCATACACTGCATGTCTGCAAGTAGACTCACCTGGGGTTGCTTCAATTACAAATACCTTCCCTACACATCCACCCCCCCCCACCCAGAGCCAAAATCTTCTGTAGCCCCTCAAGACTTCTCTCAGTTCCTCCCTGTTCCAGTATTTGCTACAGTATACTGTAGCAGCCATGGACACCTGTCGGCCTTACTTATGTGTAAACCAGAGGGCAGTTTATAACCTCAATCACAATTATGTCCTTGTCTAGTGAAAAAACGAGGCTGTAGACTATGGCATTAAAAGCACATGTAAGCGTCGATCCCTTGAAAAGGAGGAAAGAGCCCATTATTCCCTGGGACTGGACTGACAGAGGTGAGAACAGATGCCTACCCAGACATATTTGTAGGTTACATGGGAAGATGAAGCAGGTGGGGACCCATTTTCACCATAAAGTAGAAGGTTAAGATGTTTCACTGAGAATGAGGGCAAGGGATGCTTAGTCTGCTGCTTGAAGAGAGTAATGAAGAAATTGTCAGGCCAGGTGAGGGTAATCGGAAGGAAAGAACCCCTCCTCTCCATGAGGTGAAGCCTGCCATGGGCCCCTAGTATGTAATTTCTAACCCACTTCTCAAACTGTTCCAGATTTTGGATGTCCTTCCCATTTGCTGTAGTAATGGGTTTCTTCAGGATGATTCAGAGATAGAAACCATTAGTTTTACCTGGAAGCTGTTAAAGTTATTTCATGTGCCTACGATTAAAAATAGTGGGATCTAAAAAATCAGAATCCTAGTTGGGTAGCTAAATGATTCCTTGCATATCTCCCTACTTACTTCATCTTCTAGTCGCCAATGTTTAAGATGTGGAATAAAAATGGAGATGAAACTCTTGTGCTTTATTTTTTTAGACTGAAAATGCCCATACTTCTTTGAAGAATAAAAGTGGAAATATGCTTATTTGAAAGTTCCGTTATGAATGCAACTAAGTTGTGAATTAAAAATTCATTCTTTAGGTTGGCAGATTCTGATAATAAAATCATGGTAACTTTTCAACAAAAGAATTTTCTAAACACTTCTCTTACCAAACAGGTGTGACTGATTCACGTAAGAGCACAGTACTTTCATTAACCGTTATAGACACATGTGCACATACATACATGGATTCTAAGATAAAAGCAGAATTCCATTTTTATAAGTAGTGGTGACACATTTTTATAAAATGGGAATTTGGGTCCTATGATGGCACTGAGAAACAAAATATTCAAAGCAGCCAGATGGAAAGAAAGAGTAGCTAAGAAACACTTGAACCCCTTTTCCTTGGGAGGAGAGTCATCAGAAACTGCACTCATGCAAAATAAAGGCGGTCCTCTTGGCACCAGTGGATGCACGTGCCCCAGGCAGTTAGAGAGTCTTCTAGAGTATCCTTCGTCATTGACGACATGCTGTGGTGACTGTAAATGTAAATATCCTATCTTTTTCTAAGACAGCCATACCTCATTTCCCCCCCAAAAGTATCACTACAGGTGGCCGCAGTTTACATTGTGCATATATAGGCTTCTGTAAAAGGAAGCATCTGTTTATTAAAACAGCCCAAGTATTACTCTAGCAGAAGGTACTACTACCTCTAAGTTCCCTGTACTAGATGTAGTCCATGAGTTCTTTTATTATTTTATTAATAATAAATATATTTGATAACATTCTATGCTTCAACTGATTTCTCAGCTAAGGACTGAAGCAGATCTTTATAGAGGGCAGAGTTCATGAACCGGGGATAGGAGTCTCTGTGCATTAAGGTGTAGATCTGGAGTTGTGCATCATCAAATATGTGTTGGGATGGCTCCACCATGTTCCTATTGATGACTTCTCTTACTCGGGAGTCCAAGCTGACCTGTCAGTGAAAACACAGAATGGAGGTATTAGACATATTTCTCTTTGGAAATCCATCCCCAGTACACCATGGCTTGTTCTGTTTTTTAAAAATCCCAAACCAAACCAAGTCATGCAGAAATCTAAATTGCTGAAAAAGAAACTGAACACATAATGAACAGGGGGTTCTCAAACTTTAGCAGCATCAGAAGCCCCTGGAATGCCTATTAAACAGATTGCTGGCCCCACCTGCAGTTTCTAACTCAGTGGGTCTGCAGAGGGGCCTGAAAAGGTGTATTTGTCACAAGTTCTAGGTAGCGCTGGTGGGGATCACATTGCTTTAGAAAACCAAAACATTGTTTTTCCTTCTTTAAAGTGATTGTACTGTGTCCTCTGAAGAAAAAAGGTAGCATGCACAGACTTACCCCTTGCTAATTTCCTAATAACATTAGGGCTAACCCCTGGAGGTCCCAGGCTGTAGCCAGTTGCAGATTTCTGGGAATGAGCATCAGGCTGGCTGGTGAATAGATGCTAACTCAGCACTGTGGAAGGGTTAAGAGAACAGGGCCGGTGTTTACAGCCCAGCTCTGTCACTGCTTACTTGTGGGGCCTGGGACAAAGTAAGCTGTACCCTAATGAACTCTTCCATAAAGGGGATAATGGTGATGGATAATGTTGATTGGTGGGAATTTAATGTGAATTTATTTAAAGTGCTTGGAATTCACTAAGTCCTTAGGAGACGTTGGCTCTTCTTTCTCTGTTTTCCTCATCCTAGAAAAGGCTGTCTCAGACCGGAGCAAGCTACTGGGCTCAGACTCTCCCCATAGGATGCCAGACAAACAAGCCTACAGGCTGCAGAGCCAAACCCATGGCCAGACCAGCTCTGGCCCAGGAGGCCATGATAGTTCCAGGGATATACAATGCACATGCTACTCTTTCGTATAAACCCGAAAATATGATAGCTGAATCAGTAAATACTGACTTCAGTGATCTGTCTTTCCAGATGCATATATTCACTTTCGTCCTGGAAAGCCCCTTGTGTCCAGCCACAGGGAACTCAATACAGTTGACCTTGAATAACATGGGTTTGAATTGTATTTTTCTCTTATGATTTCTGAGTAACAATTTCTTTCTTGTTAACTATACTGTAAGAATACAGTATAGAATACATATACAAAGTATGTGTTAATTGACTGTTTATGTTGTCAGTAAGGCTTCTGGTCAAGAGCAGGCTCTTAGTAGTTAAGTTTTCAGGGAGTCAAAGTTATATGTAGATTATTGACTGTGTGGGGTAAGTGCCCCCAAGCCCGTGTTGTTCAAAGGCCAACTCTACATTCAACACACATTGCCAGCATCTCCAGATCTCTTTCTTGTATAGCTTGTGAAGGAAGAGAATGATTTATTTCCATCCAATTCCAAGTCCTTATCATCCTTCCTTTTCCCTCTAGCTCTGTATTCAGTCACAAATTTTTGGGGACCCTGCCTCTTTAACCCTTCTCAGATCTGTCCATCTCATCCCTCTTTTCTGCCAAGACCCTTGGGGAGGTCACTCACCACTTCCTGCTGGATTGGTTCACTGGCCTCCTAACTGGTCTCCTGTCTCTTGAGTGCCCCTCCAAACCACCCCACTGTTTGGTCAGAGGGCTCTTTCTGAAGTAGAAACCCCATTCTGACACTCCAACTTCAGACTTGGCACTGACTTGGCCAGGCACTCAGGATAAGTCCCAAGTTTACAATCAGGAGGCCTTTATGATCTGTTTCCACGAATTCCCCTAGTCTACCTTGCTATTCCGCTCAAGAATGTAAAGAATTTGGAATCCACTTGGAATTTAAAGAAAGAAGGAGCTAGGGTTGCCTGAGTAGTGCAGTTGGTTGAGCTTCCAACTCTTGGTTTCTGCTCAGGTCATGATCTCAGGGTCACGAGATCGTGCCCCGTGTAGGACTCCATGCTTAGCGGAGAGTCTGCTGGAGATTCTCTCTTTCTGTCCCCCTCAGGCCCTCCCTCCACTCACTCGCACAATCTCTCTCAAATAAATAAATCTTTAAAAAAAATAAGAAAGAAGGAGCTTGGTTTTGAGATCACCCTGACCCCACAGATTTTAGATATGAAGGAACAAAACCTGGGGATGGAAGCTTGACTGATGTCTCCCTGACAGTCTCTCTGCTCTAAGGGAAGGACACCCCAGGAAAAACCTCAGTGTCATATTCGCAAGGCTATTTCTATTCAAATAAAAACACCTGTAAAAAATACTGGTGCTCAGAATAAAAGGATAATTTTATTTAAAAAAATGCTTACAGTGTTTAATGTTTTTAAGCAGTGTTTACACTAAAATGCGTAGACTCCCCGTTCTGGAGAATCTCGTGAAAGTCAGGAATACTCTCTCCAGAGAGAGGCACAAAGTCTTTCACAGATTTCAGGGCTCACTGAGAGCCCGCTTGCGAGACCAAGGTCAAAGGCATCTGGATACTATGAGTGCGGGTGGAGCTGCCATCTCTGTTTTGGACTAGCTGTCACCATGCCCGTTGACCCAACACTGACAGGGTCCATTTTACCAAGGGCCTCCCAGGAGGAAGCCCTTTGGGGGGTACATACCTCTTTAGGAGAAAGAATAGAAATGTAGTCTTCATAGATTATCCTTGCTTTCTCTTCAATGATGGTTTTATTAGCTTCTTTTTTCAGTTCCTCACACGCCATCCAGAAAAGCATATTTTCTTCACTGAATTCTGTTCGGAGGAATTCCCGGAAAGCATTCCTTCCCGCTGGAGTGAGCATTACCTTGTCGAAGGACTGAGCCCAGGCGTTAACTTCCTCCAGAGTGGGACTTGGGCTTCGCGGAGATGGAAAGAAAGGGGCAAGAGGGAGCTACATTATCGGTAGTTACTTTGAATTTCCTCACTAGAAACATACCTTTCTCCCCTCTGAGGACAAAAATGTGCCCCTTGGCCCTTTTAGGAAGGGAGGGAGCTGTGGTCATTTCCATAGGCCTTTGGCAAAAACACATGAGTATGACCCTTCAAGATGTTTAGCTGGAGCGCATGGCTGTTGGCCAAATGCTCCCAGACCAATCGTTAGAAGAACTAAACGTTCTTGTTTACATCTGGATGAGTCCTGGCAAATTTTGTAAATTGTAACAGTAAAGAAAAATCCTAGAAGCATCTGACCAAGACCTCCCAGTCACCTGCTACAGAAGTAAGTCAGACCTCAGCACACTACCTTCCAGAACAGCCATGGGGCTGTGTCTCTTTTGTGGTTTTTAAAATTTGTAAGAGAATTTTAAAGAGAAAGGGGAAAGAATATGTTATGTAAGTGCAAGCTCTAAAGGGTGATAACAAACACACACTAGAGTTCAGCGTTCACCGTGAGAAACAGCTGGTCCCCACCAGCCACGCCTACTGTGGTCCCATGGCCACACCCCGCTCTCCTGACCCCCACCCCAAGGAACTGCTGGGCTTGACTTTGGACTCACCCTGGTTTAGTTTATCTTTACTTATATTTTAATTATACTGAGGTCAGAAAATATCATCTGTCCAAAAAATGATCCCTATTAAATAAGTTCTTTCCCCCCACCTTTCTTTTCATCATGTTTATGTAAGTAGGTATCCCTGAAGAATATATCCTTCAGTGTTTGTTTTTTCTTCACTTTATAAAAATGGCTGACTATGTTGGCTTCTGTCACCCAACACGAAGTGTCAAAGATTCGCCCACATGGCTCTATGTGACCAGAGATCCTGAGTACTCAGGATTTATCTCCAACTTTCCAGTCTTGTACTGTCCTCATCTGGTTTTGGTATCCCTGTTGAATTGATTTCTTAGACATTTGGGTAGTTATACACAACCTGTATAACCTTGGGATGATTAGTTCCAGAAGTGCTTTGTGGGACCAATTTGTAAAACAAACTGAGGGTTACTGGGGGGTGGGAGGGTAGGGATAGGGTGGATGGGTTATGGACATTGGGGAGGGTTTGTGCTTTGGTGAATGCTGTGAAAGATGTAAGCCTGATGATTCACAGACCTGTACCCCTTGGGCAAATAATAAAAAGAAAATTAAAAAAAAACCCATGGAATCTAGTGTTTATTTTGTGGGAAGGTGTTGTGGGTTGAGTAATATCTCCTAAGAAAGATATGTTGACATCCTAACTCTAGTACCTCAGAATGTCACTGGATTTGGAAATAGAGTCTTCGTAGATTTAACTAAGTTAAGATGAGGTGGTTAAGATGAACTGATATTCTTATACAAAGGGGAATCTGAGGGGTTCCTGGGTGGTTCAGTCGGTTAAGCAACTGCCTTGGGCTCAGGTCATGATCCAGGAGTCCTGGGATCCAGTCCAGGCTCTTTGCTCAGTGAGGAGCCTGCTTCTCCCTCTCCCTCTGCCTGCTATTCCCCCTGCTTTCTCTCTCTCTCTCCTTCTCTCTCTCTGTCAAATAAAGAGATAAAATCTTAAAAAAAAATTAAAGGGGAATCGGGATGCAGAGGCAGGCACACACTGGGGAAAGATGGTCATGTGGTTGGCATGATGTATCTATAAGCCAAGGAATCCCAAGGACTCCTGAGCCATCAGAGAAGCTCTAAGAGGGAAGAGGTCTCCCCTAGAGCCATCAGAGACCATGGCCCTGCTGACACCTTGATTTTGGACTTCTGGCCTCAGAAAAACAATATTAAAAACATAAAGAAAAAAATAATACAGAGGTATCCCATGTGCCATTTGCCCAGTGTCCACTAGGTGACATCTTGCAAAACTATGGTACAATTTCAGAGTCTTCCTCAACACTTCTGATAGTTGAATTCTGCTCACTTATTTTTGTGATTCCATCTTTGATTCCTTTATACATTTCAGAAACCATTATTTTATATTTTATTACAGATGATCCTAATATCTGAAGTCCTTTGGGCTCTAAATCCAAGTGTTGTTACTACGTACTGTCATGGGTTGTGGGTTGTGTCCTTTTAGTTTTAGTTTAGATTCTGGTTTGGTCTTACTCTTTAGAAAACGCAGAGTCAAAATTGGGGATATTGTCTTTCCTCCAGAGAGGTCGTGTGTTGGCTTCTTCTGAGATCTAGGAGGTGTTACTGACCCAGGACTACCCAGGCTCCTTTCATAAATCAGGGCTTAATCTGGGACCTCTGTTTCAACACCTGGTCCCCACCCTGCTCTGCACTTGTTCTCAGAGAAAACCGTTCTTTCCCATGCTTGGCAGTCACACCTCTCAGGGTTTTGCTTACATTTTTTATTTGGTTTGGTTTTTCAGGTACTTTGTCATTTTCCTTACTTTCTAGGAGTCCAGCAATGCAAAAACTTTAGAATAATGCATAATCTAGTTCCGCATTGGGAAGCCCCTCCAATTATCTACTCTGC
Organism: Ailurus styani; assembly: GCA_002007465.1. NCBI lineage: Eukaryota > Metazoa > Chordata > Mammalia > Carnivora > Ailuridae > Ailurus > Ailurus styani. The sequence continues at coordinate 473,827 of LNAC01000792.1, read as the reverse complement.
CACACTGCCAAAAGTTCTGTATTTAGTTTTGAGGGGTACAGGATGCATACCCCAAAATTTGGTATGTAGCTACTTGTCCTACTTGTGTGAAGGTCATAGGAAAAAACACACTCATATATATAGAGGTTCACAGTGGAAATTCTATGTCCTTATCTTGAAATCATATCTTGAAGATGGATTATAATAACCCAGAAGTGAAGCATACATGAAAGGTTTAAGACCAGAGAAAGCAGGTTATAGAGAAGTGAGCAGACAAAAAAAAAAAAGATATTGAAACTGTTTCAAAATTAGCTTCATTGCGTATAGTTGGATCCCATTTCCATTCAACTATGTGTAAATGCATAGAAAATTCCTTTGAATAAACTCGAAATGGATGAAAGACCTCAACATGAGGCAATAATTTATCAAAATCCTAGAGGAGAACATAGGCAGTAACCTCTTCGACACCGACCACAGCAACTTCTTTCAAGACACGCCTCCAAAAGCAAAAGAAACAAAAGCGAAAATGAACTTTTGGGACTTCATCAAGAAAAAAAGCTTCTGCACAGCAAAGGAAACAGTCAACAAAACAAAAAGGCAACCCACGGAATGGGAGAAGATATTCACAAATGACACTACAGACGAAGGGCTGATATCCAAGATCAATAAAGAACTCCTCAAACTCAACACCTCAAAAACAGATAAGCATGTCAAAAAATGGGCAGAAGATATGAACAGACACTTCTCCAAAGAAGACATACAAATGGCTTGAAAACACATGAAAAAATGTTCATCATCATTAGCCACCAGGGAAATTAAAATTGAAACCACACTGAGATACCACCTTACAACAGTTAGAATGGCCAAAATTAATAGGACAGGAACAAGCGTTGGAGAGGATGTGGAAAAAGGGGAACCCTCTTACATTGTTAGTGGGAATGCAAGTTGGTGCAGCCACTTTCGAAAACAGCATGGAGATTCCTCAAAAAATTAAAAACAGAGCTACCCTATGACCCTGCAATTGCACTACTGGGTATTTACCCCAAAGATAGAGAGGTAGTGAAAAGAAGGGCCATCTGTACCCCAATGTTCATAGCAGCAATGGCCACAATCGCCAAACTGTGGGAAGAGCCAAGATGCCCTTCAACAGGCAAATGGATAAAGAAGATATGGTCCATATGTACAGTGGAATATTACTCAGCCATCAGAAAGGATGAATACCCAACTTTTGTATCAACATAGACAGGACTGAAGGAGATTATGCTGAGTGAAATAAGTCAAGCAGAGAAAGTCAATTATCATATGGTTTCACTTGTGGAGCATAAGGAATAACACGAAGGACATTAGGAGAAGAAAAGGAAAAGTGAATTGGGGTAAATCAGAGGGGGAGACAAAGCATGAGAGACTGTGGACTCTGAGAAACAGAGTTATGGAGGGGAGGGAGGTGGAGGGATGGGTGAGACTGGTGGTGGGTATGAAGGAGGGCACGTATTGCATGGAGCACTGGGTGTGGCACATAAACAATGAATCTTGGAACAATGAAAAAATAAAATAAAATACAACAAAATGGTAAAAAAGAAAAAATTCTTTTGAGGATATATTAAAAAAACCCATGATAGCAGTTATATCTGGAGATTGGGACAAGGTCTAGGGGAAAAAAAGAAGACAGTTTTTATTGCAAAACTTTTCTAGTATTTGAGTTTTGTTTTTATAGTGGGTAGAATTTTTTTATCATGCAAAAAAGCATTGTGTATGAAAACAGTATCTTTCATATCTAGGGAAATTAGTCTTGAAATAAAATGTTTTAAAAGATGTTGAAAACATAATTTTAAAATAATAACAGAGTAATCTGCATAAAAATCTTGGATTTTTTTCAAAAAGATTAATTAAATTGGTGTGGCTAAGTATCCTAAATCATGTTCTTTAAATATGAAGATTCAAAAGATACTTTTTTACTCCTGTCAGTTTAAGAAATACATATTAAAGGATGATTCTGAAAAACAAAGACAATTGGTAGTATATTTTTTAAAAATAAGAGAGAGCAGAGGTGCCTGGCTGGCTCAGTTGGTAGAGCATACAACTCTTGATCTCAGGGTTGTGAGTTTAAGTTCCACACTGGGTGTGGAGCCTACTTAAAAACAAACACACACACAAACAAATAGATAAAAATATTTAAAATAAGAGAGAGCATATACTTTCCACAGTACTGAAGGACCTAAAAGCAAAAAAGGCACAGTTCCAACAGCAAAAACCAAAACCAAAAAAAGAGTTAAGGAAGTAATTATGAGGTATTACAAGGAATCAAAGAATATTCTAGAGGATTAAACTCACCGGTCGTCATCAAAATAACTGACCCAATGTCATTGGATTCTAATTCCCCATTTAGAGACAGACTGTTATGGGGCCAAAATCCAATATAATGCTATTTTCAGGAATCATACAAAATATTACAAAAATTAAGAGCAAATAGGCAAAGACATATGAGGCAAATGCAAATAATAACATTAATATCTAAGTAGAATTGGAAACAAAAGGCACTATGTTGGATAAAGTCATTTCATATGCTGGAATTTGACTGAGAACAAATAATGGCCAACATATACTGAGTGCTTGCCGGGCTCACAACAATAGCCACAGTAAACTGTGATCCCCATTTTACACACAAGGAAACCTGGTCCCAGGGTTTCCTGGTCCTGGTGCCCAAGGTCCCCCTGTCAGGATGGTTAGAGTCAGGCCTTGACGACGCATGCTGGTTTCAGATATAAGAGCCTCAAACCTTTGGTACAGAGTACAACATACCAGAATATAAAAAATAAAAGTCATTTTTAAAAAGTTAATTTATTTTTTGGTAGTAATTTACACCCAACATGGGGCTTGAACTCTCTAACCCTGAGATCAAGAATTGCTTGTTCTTCCAATTGAGCTAGCCAGGTGCCTCAAGATAAAAGCTATTTTAAAAAAATGTTTTTAATTTTTTTAAAAAAGATTTTATTTTTATTTATTTATTTGAGAGAGAGAGAGAGTGCCACGAGTGGGGGGAGGAGCAGAGGGAGAAGCAGGCTCCCCACTGAGCAGGGAGCCTGATGCAGGGCTCAATCCTAGGACCCCGAGACTATGACCTGAACCTAAGGCAGATGCTTAACCCACTGAGCCACCCAGATGTCCCTTGATAAAAATTATTTTTAAACAAACTCATAAATTGTGGAAGATTTTTCAAAAGTTTTTACTTATTATTATTTTTTTAGAAATCTCTATACCCAACATGGGGCTTGAACTCATGACCCTGAGATCAAGAGTCTCATGCTCCTCCAAGAGAGCATGCCAGGTGCCCCAAATTATGGAAGATTTCAATATGCTTGCAAGACTTTGAAATATCTGGTAAGGATGAATAAGATAAAGAATGAAAAAGAAACACTTAAGTAACCTTTTAGTCTGTTTTTTCCCCCTCAAAAATAAGCAATTTAATACAAGATCTATTTAAACAATGCTTTTAGGATATTTGTCCAGTATCTGTAATAATACAGGTATAATATCAAGAAAAGGTATTAGAATAGGTAAGTGAAAGTAAGCCAATTAATAATACAGGACAAAAAGAGATAATTTTAAAATCTGATATTATGGAAAGTAACTTATGTGTTTTCTTCCCAACTTTTTTTTCAAAATACTTAAATTAAGACACTCCTATATTAGCTAGAGTATAAACTTTTAGTTAAGAAAAAAATGGACTTTAGGGCGCCTGGGTGGCTCAGTGGGTTAAAGCCTCTGCCTTCGGTTCAGGTCATGATCTCAGGGTCCTGGAATCAAGGCCCACATCGGGCTCTCTGCTCAGCAGGGAGCCTGCTTCCTCCTCTCTCTCTGCCTGCCTCTCTGCCCACTTGTGATCTCTCTCTCTGTCAAATAAATAAATAAATCTAAAAAGAAAATTAAAGAAAAAAAGAAAAAAATGGACTTTAAAAACTTCCCTGAAAACCAAACATGTATGTTTCACTACGGTCTTTTATTTTAAGAAGTCTATCATGTGAAAATAGGATAATGTCACATTTTGTCAAGAAGCATCAATTTATATTTGTGATTTGTATGGATGAAATTAATAATGGAACTAATTTTTCTCCCTGTCACACTATGAACTTTGCAGAGTGGAAATGGGGTGCCGCATTATGATTTAATATTATTAAATTGCAGTTACAACAAGAAACTCTGTTACAATGCCAAAAAAATCAAAACAACGAGGCTGACATTTTTGTCAATTTAGTGAGCGAAACAATGAAGAGATTTACCTTTCTTCACAGGTTGGAAGGTCTTCTTGTCTGAGTTCATGGGAGGGCCTCCTGGGTCTCTGTTCTTCTTGGTTTCTAACAGTAAGACTGCAGGAATCAAGACATTTCCATGTCAGTTGAGATCATTCTGCATCAAGGAATATTTTAAAGGAACTCCAGATCACCAAGTAGAATTTCTTTCTTTTCTTGAAAAAAATGGATCCTGACTGGTTTTCTTAAGAAAACCAAAAGTAGGGCTACTGGGTGGCTCAGTCGATTAAGCATCTGCCTTCAGCTCAGGTCATTATCTCGGGGTCCTGGGATGGAGCTCGGTTGTGCTGCCTACTCAGCGAGGAGCCTCCTTCTCCCTCTCTCTCTGCCTCTGTCCCCCAACTCGTGCTCGCTCTCTCTCAAATAAAAAATCTTTAAAAAGAGAAAACTTTAAAAAAATTTTAAAAAGAGAAAATAAAAAAAGAGAAAGTATGATGCTAAAGTATTAGCAAAATAAATTATAATATTACGATCTACACTAGTTAAGGGAGACTTTACGTTTAGATTAATAGTTCTTTTTAGATTAATAGTTTCTTTTTTTTAAAGATTTTATTTATTTGACAGACAGAGAGAGAGAACAAAAATAGGGGAAGCAGCAGGCAAAGGGAGAAGCAGGTTCCCCGCTGAGCAGGGAGCCCTATGCAGGGCTTCATCCCAGGATGAATAACTATAAACCAGGTGCCCTGATTTATAGTTATTTTCATAAAAACATGTCCGTTAGAAAGTAATTGAAAGGTCAAGTTATCAGGGATGTTTTGGGTTTTCATCTCATTTCTGCACCTTGGAAAAAAGTATACATTCTCTAGTCAAAATGTGTTTTGTGTTTCCAATCAAAATGGGGGTTTTAGATATTTATAGGTATGCTTGCAAACAGTATACCTTATATACTTAGAGGAAAGCATACAAACAAAATTTATTATACTTTTCAGGAGACTTTAAATTTCCTTGTATGCATCTTGTACATCTCTTTCTACACTTATTCCAGTGTTCATGTGGTCATTGCAGATGCAATGTTCATCTCATCTCCTAAGTGGTTTCTGTTCGTACATATCAAAGCTATTACTTTCTTAGTAACTTCATTGCATTTATACATCAGGAAGTTACCTGTTTAAAGTGTACAGCTCAGTGATTTGTAGCACAATCACAAGGTTGTACAACTATCACTACAATCTAACTTCAGAACGTTTTCATCACTCTGAAAGGGAGCCCCGAAGGGCAGTCCCTCCCCATTACCTCCTATATCCCACGTCCTCCTGCCCCAGGAACATACTGTCTCTATAGTCAAGCCTCTTCTGAATGATAGAGCACATGATCTTTGGTGGCTGCCTTCTTTCACTTGGCATCAAGTTTTACGTTTCATTCATCTTGTAGTGGGTTTATCAGTACTTCATTATTTTTTACAGCTTAATAACATTCCAATGTATGGATATGTGACAATTTGTTATCCATCCATCAACTGACAAACATTTACGTTATTTGCACTCTTTGGCTATTACAAATAATTCTGCTGTGCACAGTCATGTACTAGTTTTTTCTGTGGATGTTTATTTTTGTTTCTCTTGGGTAGACACTTAGGAGTGGAAATGCTTTCCTATGATAACTCTATTTTTAACATTTTGAGAAAGTCGCAAACTGTTTTCCAAAGCAGCCATGCCATTTTATATTCCTACCAGCAATGTGGAAGGATTGTTTCTCCACATACTTGTCAACACTTGTTAGTGTCTTTTTTATTCTCACCATCTCAAGGGATAAGAGGTGGTATCTCATTGTGGTTTTAACTTGCATTTTGCTAGTGGCTGATGAGATGAAATAGTTTTTAATATATTTATCAGGTCTTTGTAGGTCTTCTTTGGAGGTCTGTCTGCTCAGATCTTTGGCATACTTTTATTTATTTTTAAGGATTTTATTTATTTGACACAGAGAGAGAGAGCTCACAAGCACAAGCAGGGAGAGCAGTAGGCAGAGTGAAGGAGAAGCAGGCTCCCTGAGCCCAAGGCAGATTCTTAACTGACTGTGCCACCCAGGTACCCCCTAGTTTTATTTTTTAATTTGATTTAATTTAATTTTTTAAAAATGCCTTTTTAAAATTTTTAAAGATTTTATTTATTTGAGGGGGAGAGACAGAGATAGCAAGAGAGAGCACAGGCAAGGAGGAGAGGGAGAAGCAGGCTCCCAACTGAGCAGGGAGCCTGACTTGACTTGGGGCTTTATCTCAGGATCCTGAGATCATGATCTGAGCCAAAGGCAGATGCTTAACTGAGCTACCCAGGTGCCCCTAAATGTCTTTTTTTTTTTAATCTTTATTTTAGAGAGAGAGATAGCGGGGGTGGGCAGGGACAGAGGGAGAAGGAGAGAGAATCTCAAGGAGACTCCATGCTGAGTGCAGAGCCCAACTCCGGACTCGATCTCACAACCCTGAGATCATGACCTGAGCCGAAACCAAGAGTCAGATGCTCAAGTGACTGAGCCATCCAGGCACCCATCTTTTGCCTACTTACAAATTGGTTCATCTTTTTATTCTTGAATTGTAAGAGTTCCTTATATTCTGGAGACGATTCTTTTTTTTTTTTTTAAGATTTTATTTATTTATTTGACAGAGAGAGATTACAAGTAGGCAGAGAGGCAGGCAGAGAGAGAGGAGGAAGCAGGTTCCCTGCTGAGCAAGGAGCCTGATGCGGCCTCGATCCCAGGATCCTGAGATCATGACCTGAGCCGAAGGCAGAGGCTTTAACCCACTGAGCCACCCAGGCGCCTGGCAATTCTTTTTTTACAGTAATTGTATATCTTTCTTTGTACTGAATTCTTGTGTTTGCATTAGTTCAGCAACGATTCCCTTGGGATTTCCAGGTATACTCTTGTATCTTCTGCAGATGGGGAGAGTCTTACTACTTCTCTTCTAATTCTTGGGGTTATTTTTTCTTGTCCAGCTGCACCAGCTGATAACTAAAATGTAATGTTAAACAGTAGGGGAGAGCATAGGCATCCTTGTCTTGTTCTTGTTTTCAGGAGAAATGCTTTTAGTTCCCCATTAATTTCAAAATGGATTTTTATTATTGGTTATTTGAGTTTGCTTTATCTATTGTTCCTGTAGTCTTTTCTATTCCTTTTACTATATCTTTCCTTTCCACTCTTTTCACCATTTTATAAGAGTAATTCAGCCTAGTTTTAGCACGTTTGCTTTATGGATTTTCAGTAACTGTGTGTGTGTGTGTGTGTGTGTGTGTGTGTGTGTGTGTGTGTGTGTGTGTGTGTGCGCGCGCGCGCGCGCGCAGCTCTGTTTTTCCTTAATGCAAAGTCATTAGAAATGCAGGAACTCTTCTGATGTGTTGCTTTCATGATGCCAGTTTCAGTAAATAATGATTTCTTGAAACAAAAACAAACTTAAGAGGCATCTGGAGGGTGTTCTCACTGTAGGAGCATAAATACTGCTTGACTTCTTAGGCTTCTTTTGTAAGCAGAAAACATCAGTACACAATGGGTATGAAAAATCAAAGAGAAAAAGAAAGGATGAATTTGACACAAGATTTCTAAGAGAATTGGAAATTATATTATGAGTTAAATAATACAATCTTTATTTAAGCTTTGAGATTTTTTCTGTGTCTTAATTTTTTAAAAGTAGGACTATTTCTCAATGAGATACTGTGTTCTTAAAAAAGTGAAAAATATATTTTGTGTCAAGTTTTAACCTGAGTGTATTGTTATTGTTACAGTAGAACAAGGAAACGTTGCTGGAAGCTAAAATAGTTGCTCACCATATTTAAGAGCTATTCAGTAAAAGGAGTGCCATGGTTAGGTATATTTTGGTAAATTTTTAGCTACAAAGAGGAAAAACTTCTTCAATCTTCTAGAAAGGAAAAAAAGTTTATTTTTAATAAATCAAGCATCTGCATAACTTCTTTGATAAAATGAAATACCAGAAGGCCATGAAACAGAATTTTGGGAAAGATATAAAAATAAAATTAAAAAAAATTAAAAAAAATGTACCCCTTGGGCAAAGAATAAAAATAAAATTAAAAAAAAATAAAAAAAATAAGAATTTTGGGAAAGATGATACAAGGGCTTAGAAAACATACTGCCTTTTTCTTTTCTTAAAAACTGCCTCTCTTATGTATTATCAACACAGATAAGTCTCAAGAGCATGCTGAGAAAAAAAAATCAAGGAGATTAAACATTGAAACAGTTAAAGTTTGCTGTGTTTCTTTTTATAAAACATTTTATTTATTTGTTTATTTATTTGAGAGAGGGGGCGGGGAGGGGCAGGGAGAGACGGGAGAGAGAATTCCAAGCAGACTCCCACACTGAGTGTGGATGTAGCCTGATGCGGGGTTCAGTCCCACAACCCTGAGATCATGACCTGAGCTGAAATCAACAGTTGGACGCCTGATTAACTGAGCCACCCAGGCACCCCACAATTTGTTTTTTTCCCCTCCAGCACATTCACTTAAATGCTGTACAGTATTGCATTGTATAACTACACTGCAATGTATTTATCCATTCTCTGTTCATGAACTATAGAGATATTTTCAATTTTTCTCAGATTAGTGCTTCACTTTTTCTTCCTGAAGTACACCCTTTCTTAGTTCTTTTCGGGAAGGTCTGAAGACAGTTTTCTTGGCCTTTGGATATCAGAAAATGTCTTATTTTACCCCACTCTTGAATTATAGTTTGACTAAGTTTTCCATTACTTTTCTCCAGTTCTTTGAAGATACTGCTCTATTGTATTCTTTTAATTGAAGTATAATGAACATACAGTGTTATGTTAGTTTCAGTGTACAACATAACAATTCAACATTGTTTCTCATTGTCTATTAAGTACACACACAATATGTGCTGCAGAAGTGCTGGGTATGATGATGATGTCTAAGCACAGCTCCATGATTTATTCACCACAGTTGGTGCCAGTAAAAGGAGCCTGCTCTGGAAATGCCTGCTCTGCTCACGCCATCAGTCCCATACATTGCTCAGGCCACAGTCGCAGCCTCTGTGTCTCTCTGAGGCAGCAGAGAAAGAAGGGAGTCTCCACAGAATTCTCCCCTGCACCAGGCTATCTCTGCCCATCTCTCACACAATTATCTCTGATCATCTCACTGAAACTGATTAGTGGAGTGAAAGACTGGAAGAGGGGCGGAAATGAAATCCTGTCACCACTGGTGGGTATCCTCCCAGTCTAGGGTGGGTCCTGGACACCCGCACATGTAGGGTGTGCCAGCACGGGCCTCTCCTCCGGTTTCCTGCTGAGTCCTCTACATTCCTACTCAGGGCTGAAGCCTTGCTTGGAGTGCCAGACCAGTTGGCTCCTGCCAGCCCCACGTCCCTCATATTCCCACTTGCCATCTGGGGTTTTGCTCTGAACAGGCCAACCACCCACCATCAGGACTCTATTAGTTGTCAGAGTGTTGCATTGCTGGGTCCCATACACCACATTAGAACTTCCTAGAAGTTAACACTAGCTCAAATCAAGCAAGAGACCAAATTCTCCTGGACATTTAATGTCAGCCTCCACCTGCTTCAACCCAATTATAACAGTTCTAACAATTAGAACTGTTCTTGATAACTGAACTATCACCTGGTCATCTTCTCTATTGCGGAGTGAGGTCTTGGTCCAACTTGTGGTCAAGCCTACATAAATATACAATTAAATAATTTAATTGCCTAATGTTAGGCACACATTTGGGGGGCACTAAGCACTTCTCATACCCAGATTTCAGAAATGCCACCTAATGTTCCTATGATTTCTAGGAGTAAACTCTATATATGGCTCCAAATCTTTGACAGTGACTCAAAGGGTCAAGGATATTTTCCATTCAAGTTGTGTACCTCTGTTTTGAAGCAAAGTTTGTGTATCTTCCTGAACCAGTAAGTTAGCCTATCTTTTTATATTCTTCAGTTAAGCATACACTTTGACATTTATCTTTATAAAAACATGAAATTGGTAAAAGAAAGCTGAAGATAAAACCCGGGCACCCTCTACTTAACTTCAACCTTTAAGACCCACCTTAAATTCTAACTCCACTACAAAGCCTTTAGCCATCTAGGTTAGAAAGGAGTGAACTCAAGGCAGCCTACTGGGTAGTTATTTTCAATAATATCAAACAATAACTATCAATAACTTAGATAGTTGTTTCTGCCCAAATATTAATATTTGATCATCAATGGCCTTAGACTTTTAGTTGTTTAACATACTAACCTGATGTCAGGGATTTGAGTAGAAGTCCCCTGAGAGCTGAAGTACAGAACCCCTTGCGCACACGTGCACGCGCACGCGCGTGTGTGTGTGTGTTTGCTGTTGTACTTCACAGATCCCAAATCAGTGTTAGGCATATAGTAGTTGTTTAAAAAACACGTATGGGGGCATCTGGGTGGCTCAGTCAGTTAGCCATCCAACTCTTGGTTTCGGCTCATGTCATGAACTCAGGGTCAGGAGTTTGAGTCCCATGTTGGGCTCCATGGAGTCTGCTTGAGATTCTCTCTCCTTCTCCCTCTACCCCTCCCACTCACACTCTCTCTCTCAAATAAATAAACATTTTAAAAAATAAAATGAAAAACACGTATTGAGTTAATCATAAGTTGGCACTACTCAAGGGTACCCTTTGCCAGTCAGGAGGGCATGACAGAAAAGCTCCAACCTTACCAGGAGCAGCTGCAGCAGCAGCACCAGCAGAAGCAGCAGGCATTGGACCCGCGGTCCCCCGCTCCGGGCTGGCCTGGCGTGGAGCCTGTGGTGTCCTGGGCTGTAGGCATCTGCCGTTTCCGCATCTCCGTCCGCTCAGATCTCATGGGCTGCAACAGTGCAAGCAAAAGGGTGGCCCGTTACCACCACACGAGGCCAGAGAGTCAGTTGTCTGGATGGTGGAGAAGATGCAATTATGACTCTGTCCAAGTCATTTCTGAGATTTCTGGCAAAATTTGGTGCTTATCATCCATTTCTATAGCCAACATCTCATGCCTGGCATCTGCCAAGCACTGTGAATAAAAGGAAGAATGGAAGGGTCCCTGCTCTAAGGCACTTCCAGGTCAGGAGAGGACTCAGACAAGCACTGGCATCACCTACATGAGGCCACCACAGTGATGGCTACAATGACGGCAATTTGCAGCCCTGATGTTCCCTCTGGGCTCAACTGCCAGGGAGCAGTCCGAAGGTGACAGCGGAGTTAGGGATGCCCACAAGGCATGGTTGTGTGGGCACTGTGGACCAAAGCATGCATATGGGAGGAAGCCAGGCCAAGATGGCAGTCATGCTAACAAGGCTGTAAGAGGAAACATCCCAAGAGGGAGGATGGAAGTCCTGGGAGGCCACCGGCTTCTGTGACCCCATTGACAGGTTCAAGTCTTAACAAGCTGTGAAACCTTGAAGAAGATACTCCACTCCAATATGTGCAAAGCACCTAGACCCCCACCTGCTACTTAGTGTTGCTCAGTTATTCTGAGGAACAAGGGAGGTCTGGGGACCGTGGCCTGCTCTGACCTGTCCTGCCATCTGCAGGGACAGCCCCTCTGGCCTGCCTCAGTGGACAGCAAGCCATTGCAAACAATGTATACCCTTCAACCTCTCCTTTTTCTGAGGACCGCAAGAATAGCTGAAGAAGAGAAGCATAAAAACAATGTAAGAACGAGAAATTGCTAAGTGCACTTTTCCATTTGATGGTGTCATTCAAATATGTTAGTGAAGCAAAAGCAAAAAATACCGAAGCTACATTAAAGAACATTAAATAAGACTTTAGGATTAAATTCTGCACATATTCTTCTACTCCAACACTAGATTTATCTCTTCCTACTATTACCGATCCTTATATTCTATTGGGCTTTTTTTTTTTAAAGATTTTATTTGTCAGAGAGGGAGAGTGAGTAGCGGGAGCAGCAGGCAGAAGGAGAAGCAGGCTCCCAGCTGAGCAGGGAGCCCGAAGTGGGGCTCAATCCCAGAACCCTGGGATCATGACCTGAGCTGAAGGTAGACGCTTAACTGACTGAGCCAACTAGGCACCCCTGGACTTTAATGGTCATAGTTTTACTATATGTGTTTATATTGGGTAGGTAAAGTTCTCTTCACAAATTAAAAAAATTGTTTTTGGCTGTTCATGTCTGTTTTCTTGCCCAGCTGAGTTTTGCAATCAGCTTTTCAAAGTCCAGAAATACCACGTTGGGATTATGAGTAGGATCACATTGAATTTATAGGTCTATTTGTGAGAAATGACTTCTGTTTGAGTACCTGCCAAATCAGGGTGACTCCTCTGGAGTAGCCCTTTTAATTATCCCAGGATGTGGTTCCAGGACTGCAAGAGAGACTTAGCCAAGTGTTTACCACCCTTTCATTTACAGCAGGAACAACGCTCACAACTCCCCTCCACAGCACCCAGCCTGAGCAGTCCAGGATGCCTGCACTGGGGCAGCTCACTTGTTTGAAGGGTGGAGACAGAGGCATTTGTCCAGCTCACAGCCATGTTTTTTGGGCACCATGGGGAGACATGGGAAAACCTGGGGCTCTTCCAGGCATCTGCAGCATTGCAGCAGAGACAGAGATGGACAATGGTTTCCCTTCATTCAGGACACTGAGGGGCAAGGACAAGCCAGCACAGGCTCGAAACAAAGGTGCTGGGAGTTGGAGATGCCCCAGGTGATTATTTTCTAAGAGATACTGATGCAACTTGGAAAAAAAAAATCCCAATAGTTTCCCAGAAGAAGGGATTGTGACGTAACGTCAACGGGTTTCAAGGGACTAGTCTTCCAACATCTTTGCAACACTGGGTCTTCCCAATCAGTACATGAAATACATGTTCATTGAGAGCCTCTCTGTAAATTTTAAAGACTTTCCTCAAACAGGTCTTGTATATTTTTGATAGGTTTATTTCTGACTTTTTTATAGGTCCATTTTTGTTGCTGTTGTAAATACTTCCCCACTTCAAGTTTTTAAGTAGTTATTTTAGTGTATAGGAAGACTAAGGGTGCTGTATTTGGCCTCCCTGCTGAATTCTCTAATTAATTCTAGTAGTCCTTCTACTGATCCTCTTGGGTTTTCTAGGTGGATAATCATATGGTCTATAAATAGTCACATATGTCTGTTTACTTTCTGTACCTTTCCAAGTCCAAGATCCTTCCTCTCCTTGGTCTAATTTCATTGGCCACATAAATATTGAAAAGTAGCAGTACTTTTAGGTACCTTTGACCTCTTCATGACTTTAACAAGAAGACTGATGGCACTTTGCCCATATGTGAGATGTGTGCTGGAAGTTTCTGGGAGAAAATAATTTTACAGAGTTAAGCATATTTTTTGTATTAGTTACATAGTATAAAATAAGTTGTACCTGTTTATCTTATTATTTATTTATTTATTTTACCAAGAGCTAGAGAGTGTGAGTGGGGGAGGGGCAGAAGGAGCAAGAGTGAGACTCTCAAGCTGACTCAAGTTCAGCGTGGAGTCTGATGAGGGGCTCGATCCCAGGGCACCGAGATCATGCTCTGAGCCAAAACCAAGAGTCAGTTGCCCAACTGACTGAGCCACCCTGGGCCCTTCCCCCGCTGCTTATCTTATTAGCTGACATATTTTATTTTCCTGTACATACCTCATGTCTGTAAATCCCGGGAAGACTTAATGGTTTAGTGAGCAAACTCTGAGAGAACATCATGGGGTTGCTCATGACTAAAGAGAGCCTTCAGAAACCAAAGGCAAATGACATCAAAGTCTGTTCTTACACATTTTTGAAAATAGCTCCATTGAGATGGAACAAACATACAGTCTGCACATACTGCATAAAGGGTATAATTTGGTAAGTTTTGGCATGTACATACCTGTGAAGCTACCACTACAATCACTACCACATCATCAGCCGCAAGCTTCCTCACACCCCTTGGGAATCCTTCCCTCAGGTGCGTCTCTCCTGCTCCTGCCTGCTCTCAACCATCACTGATCTACTGTCTCCCACCATATGTTAATTTGCATTTGTTAAGAATTTTATACAAATGGAATCTTTTTTGTCTGGCTTCCTTCACTCAGCATGATTGTTTCACAATGGTTATGTATGTCAATCATTCATCCTTTTTTAAAATTTCTGAGCAGTATTCCATTGTCTAGATGTAAGTAATTTGTTCATCCATGCACCTATTGCTGGCCTTACACCTTACTGATGGTTCCTGAAAGGAATATATGTATAAAAGGGATTGTCTTCTTTTGAACACAGAAATCTTCTATCAGATGAGAAGCGCATGTGACAGAGATTGTATTAAAATTTACAGCACTGTATACAGTTCTAATGTTTCTAGTTTGTTCTTCCACATTGAATAATGCTTGATGATTATGTTCTTTTGGTATTTCTTGGACTAGACATGGTTGTTAACCATTTTCTTCACTTACAGTTCCTCCTTTCTTTTGTCAGTGTTTCATGTTTCAATTCATCTTTATGAGTTTAAACTTAGCTTCATAATCTATTTAATTTTTTTTCAGTTTAACATTAGAATTTCTTGTATGGTTTCTTGGAAACCTTACAGGTGGTTCAATAACATTGACATCTTGAATCATTTAAAACTTTGGATAAATAAGAAATATATGCTATTCCTATAAAGTCTATAAGCAACCTATCTCCTTACAGTTCCAAACTTTCTAAATGAATAGCAATGGTTTTCACTCAATTACTAGGTGCTGGAGTGTTCAGTGGAGGGAGTAGTTTAGTCTTGACAATTTATGCCCTGCTAAGCCATGATGGACTAGGAGAGTGTGAGAAAAGGAAAAAAGTGTTAATAAAATCTGAATATTACATATTAGCAAAATGTTGATAATTGTTCAAGTTGTATCATTAATACATAGACTTTATTATACCTTCCTCTCTACAATTTTCTTTTTTGTTGTTTTTTTTTGTATAGAAAGGACAGAAGCTGGGGGGAGTGAGAGTGAGAATCTTAAGCAGGCTCTGTGCCCAGCACAGAGCCTGACCCAGGGCTCCATCTCACAACATTGAGATCATGACCTGAGCTGAAATCAAGTTAGCTGTTTAACCGAGCACCCCAGATGCCCCCTTTCTCTGTACTAAAAATGCTTGAAAATTCGTTTTTAAAATGTTGAATTCTATCAGTTAAGAAATCTATTGAGGATATGAATCTATTAAGAATATGAATTTTCTCCTTTGAATAGTGAATGAAGTAAATTAGATTAATGAATTTATTAATTTTGAATCACCTTTACTAAGTAAACTCTTCTTGGGTCTAAAAGATGGTTATTCTTTTATTATACTGCAGAGATAGATTTGTTAAAATTTATAAGGAGTTTTAAAAAAATCAATCTTTTTTAAGATTAAAGATTAAATTAATTAATTTATTTGTGAGAGAGAGAGGGTGGGGTGGGCAGAGAGGGAGATGGAGGGAGAGAATCTGAAGCAGACTCCATGGAGCCAACGTGGGGCTTGACTGCATGACCTGGAGATCACGACTTGAGCAGAAACCAAAAGTCAGATGTCCAACTGACTAAGCCATCCAGGCACCCCTATCTATCTTTGTTAAGAAATTATTATTGTCAGTCCTGAAGATTTGCAGAATTTGCCTGTAAAATTACTGAAATCTCTCAAGAGTGGTTTGTTGACTATGTTTTCAATTTCTTTTTTTTTTTAAAAGATTTTATTTATTCATTTGACACATAGAGAGAGATTACAAGTAGGCAGAGAGGCAGGCAGAGAGGAGAGAGGAGGAAGCAGGCTCCCTGCTGAGCAGAGAGCCCGATGCGGGCCTCGATCCCAGGACGCTGAGATCATGACCTGAGCCGAAAGCAGAGGCTTTAACCCACTGAGCCACCCAGGCGCCCATATTCTTTTATTATACTGCAGAGATAGATTTGTTAAAATTTATAAGGAGTTTTAAAAAAATCAATCTTTTTTAAGATTAAAGATTAAATTAATTAATTTATTTGTGAGAGAGAGAGGGTGGGGTGGGCAGAGAGGGAGATGGAGGGAGAGAATCTGAAGCAGACTCCATGGAGCCAACGTGGGGCTTGACTGCATGACCTGGAGATCACGACTTGAGCAGAAACCAAAAGTCAGATGTCCAACTGACTAAGCCATCCAGGCACCCCTATCTATCTTTGTTAAGAAATTATTATTGTCAGTCCTGAAGATTTGCAGAATTTGCCTGTAAAATTACTGAAATCTCTCAAGAGTGGTTTGTTGACTATGTTTTCAATTTCTTTTTTTTTTTTTAAAGATTTTATTTATTCATTTGACACAGAGAGAGAGATTACAAGTAGGCAGAGAGGCAGGCAGAGAGAGAGGAGAGAGGAGGAAGCAGGCTCCCTGCTGAGCAGAGAGCCCGATGCGGGCCTCGATCCCAGGACCCTGGGATCATGACCTGAGCCGAAGGCAGCGGCTTTAACCCACTGAGCCACCCAGGCGCCCATGTTTTCAATTTCTTATTTCATTTCTGTTATTTTCAATTTTCTTCCTGTCTTTGAATCAATATTGTATTTTTCATCCCCTGCAAAAAAAAATCCATTTCATCTAGTTTGCAAATTTCCTGAAACTCATTATTAATAGTCATCTCATCACTGTCAGAATGTAATGCTTTAAATTACTGCCTGCTTGTTTAAAGACAAAAGTGATAATTTCTTATGGGAGAGTTGCATTTTTAATGTCATGAAATATTTGTAGAGACTTAATTTTTCAACATGATAATTGATTAATATGAGGCCTAAAAACATGTTTTATAAAGATTTTATTTATCTATTTGTCAGAGATAGAGTGCACAAGCAGGTTGAGCTACAGAGGGAGGGGGAAAAGCACACTCCCTGCTGAGCAAGGAGCCCAATGTGGGGCTCGATCCCAGAATCATGACCTGAGCTGAAGGCAGATGCTTAACCCACTGAGCCACCCAGGTGTCCCTAAAAACCTGTACCAAATGAAGGCTACCTATTTGCAAGATTTTTATCTTTATTTTTATTTATTTATTTATTTAAAGATTTTATTTATTTATTTGACAGAGAGAGAGATCACAAGCAGGCAGAGAGGCAGGCAGAGAGAGAGAGGGGGAAGCAAGCTCTCTGCTGAGCAGACAGACTGATGCAGGGCTCAATCCTAGGACCGTGAGATCATGACCTGAGCCGAAGGCAGAGGCCTAACCCACCGAGCCACCCAGGCACCCCTACAAGATTTTAAAAATATGCCAAGGGTATGTGTTAGCTCAGCTAGTCCTTTCAAACACTGGCATATGATCTGATTAGCCAAACTAGCTTTGTGTATCTTTTTTCCTTTGCCTTTACCATATCTGTGGGAGAACTCTGTACACATTTCATTTCCATTAATTCTCTCTAAATAACATGGAATCAGTGCTTCTTTATCTTTGCTTTTATTTACTTCTTGAGGTGAGTGTCTGGCATGGACTGCTGGGCATCACTTCAGTGTCCACTGGGATGTCACATGCATAATGCCCCAGAAACTGGCTGCCTTTGCTTGTGAAGTCATACGAATGCAAACCAATGTCAGTGACCTCCGATGCTTTATTCTATAATTTATGGCATTTAAAGAGTAGCCTGAGGAAATAGGAATAATATAGGTTGGCAATTTATTTGCTATTCAAGTCTTAACCAAAAGATAATCCTACTCAAACATGGCTTTTCCCAATTCCTAGGAACCTGGCATTTAAGAGAAAGAATTCTTTCAAAGTTCAAGTAAAAGCCAAGGCAAATTCTTAATCTTGATCACACTTTTAGCAATTTGGAATCAAAAGTCATCAATAAGATGACACATCAAGTCCTGTATGAAAAAATATCTTCTCTCTTAAGGCCTAAGACCTCAGCTCCTGTTAGAATCATAGACAAGGGTATATACTCATAGACAAGATGGCCATGAAGGAGAACCAAGAATCTTAGAGGGCATAAATTCAAAACTATCCTCAGCAATTCTTAGAAAATGATCCTACCATCTGGTGACAGTTCAGGACCCTGAAGGTTAAACCAATATATAAAGAAACTAGAGAGGCCAACTTCCCACGAAGGCAACCCAAATCCCAAATCCATCTATACAGTCTCTGAGTTCCTTTTTCTTTAACACACCTTGGCTCTTGAAGTATCTCCCCTTTGGGGTACTCCATGATGGATCACCAGCGTATGAAAATTAATAAAGGGAAACCTCACTAAAATGGAGTCAGGGGACCAGAAGGGGGAGCTCTCACCCCTCACCAATTGATGTCAATTACAGGAAGAACTGCCCATTACAGGCCCCAACAGAAGAATCCTCAACAGGAAAGAATCATCAATTACAGGCCACAACAGGAAAAGATACATTGCATCTCCTCCAAGAAATCAACTACCCCAGCAACTCAGCCAAGAGAAACCCTCATCACCCTGAACTCTTGCTTTTCTCAAATGGACATTTTTTTTTTCCCCAAAAGAACCTTTCCTCCAGCTTCCTCCTTTCCATTAAATAACATTACTCTCCTTTGTTGGACTAGCCTATGATTTTTTGCTGTGTCTTCCTTGTCCTAAATTGCAATTCTCTGCTATTCCTGAATAAACTTGTTTTTGCTGGTAAAATAACTTTTATTTTTATCACTATAAATTTCAAGAATTTTTGTTTTCATTTCCATTATTCTTTATTTATCTTTCTTGAAAACTACTTTTATTAGTTTTCTCCTCACTTCTGGCACTAAATTGGTGGTTCATTTGTTTTCCATTATTGCTGTTTTCTAATCAATGCATTTTGGGCTACACATTTTTATCCAATTACTGCTTTGATCTTAACTATTAGTTTTTATATGGGCATTACTGTTTAATCCAATGAACTCAGAACAAATTTAAGCTCAGCTTTCTTTTTACCCAAGGTTTTTCAGAATTTAATTTTTAACTTCTTGACTAGCCTGTCATTAGCATATATATATTTTTTGCACTGATTAGAAAATGTGGCCTCTCTGACTTTCCCACTTTTGAATATATTGAGATTTGAGGGTAACTTCCTTCAAGGGTTAAAAAGATGTAGTTTTGGTTACCTTTAGTTTTATGTTTTCCAGAACGTCATATAAATGAAATCATACAGTATGTAGCCACCTCTAGAATTTTCCATTCATTTTCTGGGACCGTAATGTCATTGGGATGCAAGAACCCGTTAGCCTGGTCACCTGCCTCACAGTGGAATCACTACCTCCCAGATAAGAAGGCTGTCTACACGTTGAAAACATCAAATGTTTCGCAAGAAAAAGATTTACGAGTGCGCGGAATTGTTACGCAGCGCCCTCATCTGAGATAAAGAGTGGGAATGGAGTGGGCACAGAGCACAGGACGCCTTGCCTCCTTGCTACGCATGATCTCATTCCCACCGCACCTTCCTTACTACCGTTTGCAGAAGTAACGGATTTGAGTTTTGCCCTTCCTGTTTTCACATTGAAGGAGTTACAAATGAAGTCCAAACGGGGTGGGAGGTGAGGGTGGAGAATTCTCTCTGGTATATTAGAGCTTTAATAATTCCAAATATACCAGCTCACTAGGTTGACTACAAGTGAGCGCAAGACCCGGAGTGTGACACTTCCTCACGCGGTACGTGGTGCACGAGAATTATACCTTCTTTCCCGTCATGCTCTGTATGTGTCTCCACCGGAAATTTTTTGAGTCTCTTTAAGTGATAGGGTCTGCACGAGGAACAAAGCTCCCTTCCTCGGGAGCCAGTTCTGTTCATCGATCCCGCACTGCTTACTGAGCTCCCACTGTCAGGGGTCCCGAGCTGCATCAAAAGAACGGAGGTGAGAACTCCAGGAATATTCTCTGTGCTGCTGCCTCAAAAGGCACTCTCCTTTCCTTGTTCTGCAGTAACATTGCTCGGTAGTTAGCAGAATTTGCTCTTAATTTGACCCTGATTTTGGTCTTCCTGCCTTTTTAGTTCCTCCAGCCCGGAACAGCTTTTTTAAACATTATTTTGCCCTGGATGCACGATGAGCTTTCACACAGATGCCACCTTTAGGTCTATATTCTACACCTTGACACTGCCACAGGGCGAGCACATCCAGTCCAGGGTGTGCTCAACAGCCACATGGCAGATGGCCGGGTGTGAGCCTCTTGCAGGTGCTGCACACATTTGTTCTTCAAGTTGGGTGCTCACCTGCCAGGGGGTGAACTGAGGGTGGGGGTGAGGGTGGTGAGGACAGTGGAGGAAGCTAGGATCCAGGTCCCTTTCAGAGGGCGCCTAACTTATGAGGCACTGGAAGACTGGGGAAAGGGACTGTTCAAAGTCGTTATACAGGTTGGAGGGAGGTGCAAATCAGGTGTGATCAGCACTGGGCTTCCAGGACCTGAAGGAGGGGTTGCTTCTGAGGGTGCTTGGCTTTGAGGCTGGTTAACTCACAAGAAGTCTCTCTCATTCAATAATCTACACCATGAAGTCTGAAAAACAGACCAACTGAAATCAGCTGGGCCCATTCATTCACTCCTGAGCGCTCCCTGGGTTTAGCTACTTAGTCTGAAAACAGCAACAAGTCAAGGCAGCTTTCTCTGAGTCACAGAGTCCAAGCCTTAACACCAGATCACCTGAGGCTAATTAAGTCACAATCAAGCCCACTTCCTGCCTAAGGCTTCCACCTGTTATTCTTAGCTGCTGGGAAACAAGCTGAACCCAGGTCAACAGTGATGTTTCCATTTTGTTTAGTTGGATGCTGAAATAAAACAATTTCAAGTTTGAGGGAATGTGGGCACATTACCCTGTGCTACAGTCGTCAAAGAGGTCCAACTCACTCCAGCTCATGAAATATTAATGAAAAACTGGAAGTTACTTGCACTGACTTCTACATAGTCAAATGGACCAAAACTTCAATCAGCTGTATCTTCCACTTTATATGACACAGAGAGCTAACACTTTTTAGGAGCTCGTGGGGTGGTGGAGATCTTAGCTCTTCCTCTATGCAAAACTATGAGTTTTCAAAAATTTGTTTTTTGACTTTATCGTCTGAATAATTTGGGGGCTATTTTAAGAAAAAGACGGTTCATTGTTCTAGGAGGGGAAGTCAACTGAAAGCTTACTAATAACAATAGACATTTTAAAATTATAATTACTTCCAGATGGATGTTTACACATTTCCTCACCTCTTAAAAAAATTCGTAAGTATGTTACCATCTGTTTTGCAGTGCCTCTGAATGGAAATCTTCACTCTGGTGTTTAAATAGCTGACACCAAGTTTAAGACTATAATAGTAATATCTTTCTCTACTTTTCTGCTGTTATTAAATGGACGTATTGTGTGACTCAACTTTTATGACTGCCTTTGGGAAATAATAGTATGATCTGAAGGAAATTAATCAATTATGCATATTTTATTATTTATTTATTAAAAGATTTTATTTATTCACTTGAGAGAGAGAGGCAGAGAGAGCACAGGCAGGGAGAAAGCAGGCTCCTCACTGAGCTGGATCGAACCCAGGACCTGGAGATCACGACCTAAGCCGAAGGCAGACGCTTAACCATCTGAGCCACCCAGGTGCCCCAATTATGTATATTTTAACTTATTCTTTCTTACTGTCAACCAACAATTAAGGAGTATTTTGCAAGTACTGATTGAAATCTTTATCCTGGGCTTTCCTTATCCCAAGAGACCACGGGGAATTTCTCAAGGAGATTGGAGATAGATGCATTCTCAATAATAAAGTAGCTCTGGGCACCTTGAAAAGTACTAAATGTGTATTAAAATCTTTGTGGGCCTGCTTTAGGAAATCTTCAGATCATGAAGGAATGTGTCAGGCAGTCATTAATGGTTTGCATGAGAATTTCTGCCAGCTTTTTTAGTGTTTCTCAGCGAGGAATAGGCCCTCTACCAAGAATGTATGAGTGAATTGCTGCAAATTACGGGAAAAAAAAAAACCCGGGGCAACGTGTTTGCAAGGAAAAATTAAAATTCGAACTTATTTCCATGGACAAACCTACCCATTTTCTCCCTCTTCCTATCTTGGTAAGTAGCGTTGCAGTCTACCCCATTGTCTAAGAAAGCTTGTAGCCACCTTCCACTCCTCCCACTTCCATCTGGTGGCAAAGCCAAATGAAATCTCCCACCAAGATGTCTTCCGTGTCCATCCCCCTTTCTTTCTCCACATGCCTAGGCCCTAGTTAACATCTCTGGCCTTGGATTATAAAGAAAGTCTCCACATCAATAACTCTGCCTCTGTTCTGGCCTCGGACCATTGGAAAAGGGGTAACATTCTGGAAGGAGCTATGAGAGAGTTATCACTGCCCCTTTTCCCTCTGTGGTCTTTCTTTTTCACTCTTCCTTCTGAGGCAGCATTTTAGGTGGTACTTGGTAGGGCAGGAGTTGACTTCAGGATGAGTATGCTTTTTTGTTTGGGAAATACATTTTCATTTTGGATGAAGGTAAGGCTGGGGAACTGAAGAAACACAAGTTATTGGGGGTGCCTGGCTGACTTGGTTGGAAGAGCACGCAACTCTTAATCCTTGGGTTGTGAGTTCAAGCCCCACATTGGGCATAGAGACTACTTAAAAAGAAAAAAAGAAGGGTGCCTGGATGGTTCAGTTGGTTAAACTAAGCATCTGACTCTTGATTTTGGCTCAGGTCATGATCTCAGGGTTGTTAGATTGAGCTCTGCATCAGTCTCTGCTCTGGGCGTGAAGTCTGCTTGAGATTCTTTCTCCTTCTCCCTCTGCTCCTCTGCCCCCTCTGTCGTTCTCTAAAAAAGGAGAACAGCAGGTTTTCTGATGCTGCTTTGGCTTAGGCTCTGAAGAACCTCAAGAGAAGCTAGACCATCAGCTAGGTCATCAGGGTTAGAAACCTGACAATGACTGTGGGCAGAAACTGGGCAGGAATGTGGTCTGCTTCTCATAGTTTCTTGTGTGCTATCTCTCAGGGACCTAACTGCTGTGGAAGGTGGCTAGCTGAGAGCAGATATAGTCAAGATAAGGTTAATATTAATTAATTCTAGGACTATGTAACTAGCATTCTATATTAGTCAAATTTGACACATTTTTCTAAACTGATATTTCTTTTCCTATGATGATTGTTGGACATCTCATTTGTTTACCATACCCAAAATATTTTAAAAGAAACCTACATCGAAACATCAATACAGTGATACAGCAGTGCCTAACATACAGGAGGACTAGAAATAATACAAATACACGTCAAACAAAACACATAAATTTATACATGTACATATACCCATATCTATATAAACTTACATATATTTTATATATGATAACACAATGACTTAATAAATTAACCTGCCCATTTTCATGTAGAGGAAATAATTGCCAGTGTATGGATTCCACCTGATCCCTCTGTCAAAATATAAAAAATCAGTGATTTTTGTTTTTTACATTTAAAAGTTTACCTTTTTCGGGGCAGCTGGGTGGTGCAGTTAATTAAATGTCCAACTAACTCTTGGTTTAGGCTCAGGTCGTGATCTCAGGGTTCTGGGATAAAGCCCCACGTTGCGGGGGCGGGGGCAGAGTCAGCACAGAGACTGCTTAAGTTTCTCTCTCTCTCTTACTCTGCTCCCCCCCCACTCTCTAAAATAAATACATCTTTTTAAAAAATAAAAAGTTTAGCGTTTTCTTCATTTTCATAGCAATCCATAACTGAAAATCAGCTAATGATACTGTGCAGATTTAGCTAGCTACCAAAACGTAGGGAATGGCATACATACACCACCTTCCAGAAGAGGTAAAATAATGAAGAAAATCCCAAGTATGGTGATCATATAGAGGAACCCAAATTGCTGATAGGAGTGCACACTGGTACAACCCTTTGGAATACACATAATCCACGAAAGCTGACCATATGCACACCTCTGATCCAGCCATTGCAGCCCTTAGTATCCACTCCCCAGAAAGGCTGCACCAAAAGCACACGTTAGGATATTCGTGGATTATGTAGTAACACATAATCGCCTAAAACGACTCAAATGTCAACAGTAGAATGCATCAATTATGGTATATTCATACAACGGACTATGATTCAGCAATGATTGATCTACAATTACCTCAACGTGTGGATGAATCGCACCAACACTGTTGAGTAAGAGAGCCCAGTTGAAACAGACTGTCTACTGCATGACTCCATTAAGAGAAAAATACAAGCCCTGGCATAACGGTTGTCCGCTGTTAGGAGTCAGAATAGTGCTTCACCTCAGTGAGGAGGTTTCTGGGAACCTCTAATGTGCTGCTGCCACAGTGCGGGTGCAGGTTACAGGGATGAGTTGAGGTGGTGAAAACGGATGAAATCATATGTGCACTTCTCTGTTTGTATGGCATGGTCTTAAAGAATGCTGCAGTGAAAACAAGGCAGGCTAGAAAACATGGTAATGGAAAACGGGTGGAACAGAGGTTTATAATTATCTAGATGTCTGTCACCTGCCAGGGCGTCTGACTTCATGAGCCTCCTAGGGAACATGAGGCCAGGGAGCCACGTGTCCAGGAAGTCTTGCCAGCACTGACAGCCTGTACGCCAGACCCCACATGCTGGCTCGCCCCCTCTCTCCTCTTGAAGTGTTCCTTTTTGGTTTACTCTTACTGCAAGGTGTTTGCCTTGTGCTTTCAATCTTTTTGACCCTAATGTCAAAGAGCCAGAAAGCATTATGGAGGAGGAACTTTTTAAAATGTGTAATAGCACCGGGTATTATACGCAACTAATGAATCAGCGAACACTACATCTAAAACTAATGATGGACGATACAGTGGCTAACTGAACGTAATAAAAACAAACAAACAAACAAACAAACAAACAAATAAATAAATAAAATGTGTAATGGTGATTGAGATGGGTGTCCACTTCACACAGAAATCATCCTACAAAGTTGGTGGCATAAATCTAGAGCCTAGTAAGCACGGTCATGGCCTTGTGAAAGAGTTTTGTATGCTCCAGTGTTGTTGAATATTGTCAACGAGACACTGTGGGAAATGATGGCGGGGATATGTGCTTCACATCCTTCCTGGATGCTTTGTTGTCACAATTTCTCAAGTGTGGAAAATATGCCAAGTGTTTGTTTGATGACATAGCAGGAGGATCGGCAAAGAACGATCTGATTAGGGATGCCTGGGCGGCTCAGTCGGTTAAGCGACTGCCTTCGGCTAAGGTCATGATCTTGGGGTCCTGGGATTGAGCCCCTGCTCAGCGGGGAGTCTGCTGCTCCCTCTCCCTCTGCCTCCTCCCACCCTGCTCATGCTCTCTCTCTCTCTCTCAAATAAATATAATCTTAAAAAAATGACCTGATTAAAAATCCAGGGTAAAAAGGTTAAAAATATGACCACATTGTTTGTTTTCAAAGGATTTTCCTGCTGGTCACACATTTACTGAGCTCCATCTGAAACAGTCCGTGTTGTAGATGGCGGGGGGGGGAGTCTTGTGGGTAACCCTGACTATCTCTGCCAAGGGCTTATGTTCTAGGTAGAGAAACACGAAACCATGACAAAAAAATTGCTGAGATGCTAAAATGGTTGATACCCTATAGCATGATAAGGTGTCGTGGCCAGTGAAGGTCTCTGAGGAGGGGATACCTAAAGTGAGACCAACCAACAATATAGCGGTGGGTGCACACACAAATACTGGAGTGGAGGATGATGCTTCCAAGAAGGAACTGCAAATACAAATGATACTGACCCATCCCTGGAACACGCAGGAAGGGTGATGAATGATGAAGAGATGGAGGGTGCTAAGGACACGTGAGTCAGGGAGATGAGAATGGGCTGGAGGCCTCAGAGACCAGAGAATTTATGGAGGGGAGCACCAGAGTGAGGGAATGGGTGGGTCACAGGCATGGGTTTCAGGACAAGATTTCAGGACGAGGTTTCCGAGGAGGTGCAGTGGGTCATGGCCAACCCTATGGATGGTAATGTAAGTGAGGGCTGAGGTGTGGGAGGGGAAAAGCCTTCTGGAACTGAGAAATCAAGAAGCTGAAATACCAGAGGGTGGCACAGGCCATTTACAAGGATGTTGAAGAAATCAGAAATGAAGACAGGGCCAGCACTGGAGAGGAAATGATGCCCATGTTCTAGAGTCTTTCACCTCAGGGTAGGGGCCAGCGTGAGCAGATGACTGAAAGGAGCAGAAGCGGAGGTTCACTCTAAGGACATGCCTTCAAAAGAAGTTTTTTTTTTTTTTTAGTTGTGGTAAATTTACATAACATAAAATTTATCATTTTAACCATTTTTAAGTGTACAGTTCAGTGGCGCTAAGCACACTCACATTACTGTCCAACCATCACCACCATCTGTCTGCAGAACGTTTTCATCTCCAACTGAAACTCTGAATTCATAAAACATTAGCTTCCCATCCCCACCTCCTCCAGCCCCTGAGAACAACCATTCTACTTTCTGTCTCTAAAAATATGAGTCTAGGTACCTTGAATAAGTGGGACCATACACTATTTGTCATTTCACATCTGACTTATTTCACCCAGCATCGTGTCTTCAAGGTTCATCCATGTTGTAGCTCGTCTCAGAACTTAAGAGTAGAGTTTTTGAGGGAAGAATGTTTTGGAAGTGGCCACAGAGACACCCACCTAACTTCTAAAAATGGAAGTAAGTGGTAGAATTTCAGTGGAAAAATGCCTGCAATTACCAAGGCCATGGGGGAGAGAACTGTCTTCTGAGAGTAGCCAGATTTCAGTGAGAGAAGGAAGAGAAGGAATGTTGAGACACTTGTGAAAAACTGGGACATTCTGCTGGCAGACTGGTTTCCAGAGAGCATGGTGGGCAGGAGGCAGAGGGGGGTCCAATGAAAACAGATCATGGAGGTGTGCATCACTGTAGTGACCAGGAACAGAAGCTGAGTAGGAATACCAGGCTTATTTGGAGAAGTCCTGTAAGTCTTGGGCTGGCACTTGAAGACTAATCATTGAAAAATAATGACCAATTGAGGGACACCTGGGTGGCTCAGTCAGATAAGTGTCTGCCTTCGGCTCAGGTCATGATCCCAGGATCCTGGGATCTAGCCCTGCATTGGGCTCCCTGCTCAGTGGGGAGCCTGCTTTTCCCTCTATGCCCTTCCCCACCCTCTCAAATAAATTTTAAAAATCTTAAAAAATAAATCAGTTAAAAAATAATTGGAAATTGATCCAGAATTTCTACAACAGTGGGTAGTGATCTGTATGTGCCATGAAGGGAAGAGATCATGGGCTTCAAATCAGAGGGTCTGCGTCTACTCTGATCTTTGCCACTTGTGTGATATGGACCAAACGACTTCATCCTCCTAAGCCTCCACCTCCTCATCTGGATATCAGCCACCTGGAGAGTGGCTAAAAGTCGTAAATGAGAGAATGTACATGAGAGGTGTCTGAAGACTAGTAAGTGCTACTCTAATGCCCTTATTAGTGTAAGTTTAACTTAGTGCTTATCGATGATATGTTATGTAAAAGATAGAATGACTAATATGGGAAGTCTTTAACTTGTGTGTGCATGTGTATTTTTTTTTTTTTAGTAGGCTCCATGCCCAGCTTGGAGAGCAACCCCAGTGGAGCCTGAACTCATGACCTTAGATCAAGACCTGAGCTGAGATCAAGACTCAGATGCCTGACTGTGCCACCAAGGTGTCCCTAAATTGTGTTTTTAAAAAAGGATTTTATTTATTTATTTTGAGAGAGAGAAAGCGTGAGCACGAGGGAGGGAGGCAGAAGGGGAAGGGAGAAGGAGAAGCAGATTCTCTACTGAGCAGGAAGCTCCATGCAGGACTCCATCCCAGGGCCCTGAGACCATGACCTGGGCTGAAGGCCAATGCTTAACCGACCAAGTCACCCAGGCACCCCCCCTCAATTGTGTTTTAAGATCATAGGCAAATCCATCTTATAACTTTGTATTCAGCAGAGAGTGCAACAGCAGGGTCCCCACTTATCCATCCTCAGACATCTGGCACCTTGACCATCCACAAACCTAGAAAACCCTAAAATGCCTCCTACTTACAAGTGGTAACAAGATAACTGAGGAGAGGGAGAATGAGAAGACTAGAGAAGAGGAGTGTCAATGTGTTAGCTTGCCAACCAGAGCCAAGGAGCTTTTGCACGTTCACTGGGGAATTCTGGGCAGGAAGAGGTCCGGGTCCAGCCCTGACTTTTCTTTTTCTTTCTTTCTTTCTTTCTTTTTTTAGATATTTATTCATTTATTTGACAGAGAGACAGAGATCACAAGTAGGCAGAGAGGCAGGCAGAGAGAGAGGAGGAAGCAGGCTCCCCGCTGAGCAGAGAGCCCTTTGTGGGCCTTGATCCCAGGACCCTGAGATCATGACCTGAGCCGAAGGCAGAGGCTTTAACCCACTGAGCCACCCAGGCGCCCCTGACTTTTCTATTGTCAAGGTTAGTGACTACAGCAATGGGCCATCTTCGCAGGCCTCAGTTTTCCTATCTGCAAATTGAGGGATGATCACTAGCTTTTCTTTTGATTCTAAGATGCTATTACATGGGTGAAGCATGCAAACATTGCTGAGTGAAAAAAAGCCAGATAGAAAAGGCCACATATTGTAGGACTCCTTTTACATGAAATATCTAAAAGAAGTGAAGCTGTAGAAACAGAAGGTAGATCAGTGGTTGCTAGGGGCTGCAGGACACAGGGGCTTGTTGGGTGACAGATGGGGGTGTTGGGTTTCTTCTCAATGATGAAATCATCTCATGTTCTAAAATGGATTGTGGTGATTGCTACACACCCCGAATATATTAAAAAAGCCATTGAACTGTATACTTTAAAAGGGTGAATTGTATGGTATTGTAAATCATCTCCCAATATAATATTATTAAAATGCTGTTAGTTTATATAGACTTGTCACCGAAATGAATGTAACACAGTGTCAACTACAATTAAAACAATTTTTTTAAATGCCATTTTTCAATTTACTTTAAAGGCAGCATGTTGGGCTGCATGAGTCCAAAAGAGCAGAGACACTCCTGCAAGTTCAGTTCTGGCCCTAACGTGGTGACCCTACACAAGTCATTTGCCTGTGCTGGGCTTCTGGTGGCTGAGTCATTCCCACCTGCCCTTTCGTAAAGTAAACTTTCACTGGGCACGGTATTTAATCAGGCATTGTTACTTTTGTTAGGTATGACAAAGGAATTCCATTACTTAGGGCTGAGACACATCAGGACAAGGAAAGAAAGCTATGAAGGGAAGAATAAGGAGACAACTGGCAGGGAGGGACAGCAACACACGAGTAACACAGGGCTGCGAGTGACGAGGGGAAGAAGGCTGTGGGTGCATGAAACAGCACTGGGGTGTAGTTGGGGCATGGACAAGCCACCCAACTCCTGAAGGAAACGCTACTCAGTCCCAGAACTGTGTATAGCGCCTCATATTTAGACAGAGTCTTTCAAGTCTGTATTTGAAAAAGGAAGTGTCATGAAAATACTTTCCCAGGGGTGTCTGGGTGTCTCAGATGGTTGGACATCTGCCTTCGGCTCAGGTCATGATCTCCAGGTCCTGGGACAGAGCCCCACATGGGGCTCCCTGCTCAGCAGGGAGTCTGCTTCTCCCTCTGCCCTTCCCCCTGCTAGCATTCTTTCTTTCATTGTCTCTCTCCCAAATAAGTAAATAAGATCTTAAAAAAAAAAGATAAAGAAAATACTTCCCCACACATCATGTTATAGTGGGGAATTCACATGAACATACCATCACCTTACATAGCATTTCAGTACTCTCTTGTATGTGGAAGTTGGTTGGTACAAAGATCAAGAATGCAAGCTCTTTCCCTGGTTAAAAGCACAAGAAGTGCTCTTTGGCCTAGAGAATGAACACGTTTATAGTCTTTCCTACATTCAACAGTGGAGAAGTGCAACATCTCAAAATGCATGTGGAGAAGCAGACACGTGTAAGGCTTAACTCATTACATTTCAAATTTTACTTGATAGAGAAGATAGTGAGTAAGTGCAATTAATCTGACATTGGCACTCCCTGTGTTCAATCTGCATATTTCACCTCTCTCTCTGGTTTTGAAATCTAAATACATCTAGAGCCCAGAGGGTATCATGTATTATGCATGCTTCAATATAGCCCTAGGAATGTGAATTGAAATTTGATGTGAATTTAAATCCTGTATAAACTCACACTTACGAAAGTGTCTAAAGTAAGGATGAAATGTTAAGAGTGAAGGCAGTTTCTTCTTTGGTTCTGAAGTGATACAGGAATATACCCTCCCAACAAGAAGAGATAAAGCCCCCGGGTGCTCTCCCAATTGGCCCGCCTACTCCTAGGTACACTCTGAATACCCTTCCATACCAGGACAAGGGGCTGGAAACATCTGATATCCTCAGATTCATTTCTGAAGGTGATACAGTTTCCTCAACCCAAAGATTTCTCCACATTAACAACATGGAGGGGAAATGCAATATTATCACCATGATCCTTGCTCAAGGCCAGCCAGGGAAGCTGCAGCTAGGAGGAGGCTAGGGTGTAAGGGCAGGGGTGGGAGAGGTGGGAGGGGTAGAGGAAGTGGGGGTAGTAGGGGGAGTGGAGGGGTACAGATCAAGGAGGCATTCCAGCCCCGCTGAGGGACAAGACATCATCAAAGGGCTGGCCTGGAGCACACACTGTCAAGATCTTTTGGCAAACAGAGGCTCCTGTTACCCTTGCTGCATGTGGCCAGAGTGGCCTGGTAGCCAGTCTGTAAATGTTGAACTGACGTACCAAGATTTCAAAAGGCCCTTAAGAAATAATGTTCTTAGTATAACTAAAAGGGGCTGGTCAAACAGACACAGTGCCCTTCTGATGCGATACAGTAGGAAGTTCAAGCACTACCCAGGAAGTGGTCTGGTCAAGTCACTGAACCTCAGTCTATTCCAGCCTTTGGATCCAACATCTAGTTCGCAGAAATTTAGAAAGTAGAGGAACACGTTCAGCATTATGAGGAAAAAGTAAATAAATCCATGATGTAGAACAATCCGGGGGGCAGGGGATCCAGTTTCTTCCCCAAATTAGTGTGTGAAAAAGAAGATGGAGAGTGGATGAAGCAGTCAGACAGAAACTAAGGAGAAACGATGTGATATGGTCAGTGTTAGGGACTGAATTGGGCCCCCCTCATTTTTATGTTGAAGTCCTAATAATCCCCAGTACTTCAGAATGTGACTGTATTTGGACACAGGGTCTTTAAAAGTGGTGATTACGGTAAAATAAGGCCAATGGGGGTAGGGCCACAATCCAATCTGACTGGTGTCCTTATAAGAAGCAGAAATTCGGACACAAGAAAGACACTGAGGATACGCGTGCACACACAGGAGGAACACGTGAGGGCTAAGAAGAGAGCTGCATGTCGAGCCAAGGAGAGCGACGTGGGGAGAAACCAAACTTGCCTTCAAACTGTGAGAAAATAAATTTCTGTTGTTTAAGCCATTCAGCTGGGCGTATTTGGTAAGGCAGCTCTAGCAAATGAATACAGATGTTAAGTGATGCTAAAATCGTGTTAATTTTGTTGGGTATGACAAAAGGCATTGTTATTATTTTATGGACATTACATTTTTAAATGAGCTTATTATAAGGTTATTAGATTTCTTAAAAGTAACATTTTTATTTTAACTCTCTTTAATGAATAACATTTGTAATGATGTTTCCTATCATTGTCCCAAAGCAATTAGCTAGAACTATGGAAACCCTTTTGGACAAGGCTGCCTTCTTTGATCACAGGCAAGAGTAAGGCCTCACCCGGGGCTGCAGAAGCCCCCCACCACTCTGGTCCAGTCTGCTGGGGTTCTCCTAACCCATTCTGTTTATGCTGGCCACAAATCTTACAGACATTAGGCCTGGATGACTATTTGCTAGTTGAAGAACTAATTTTCCACCAATTACAGCAGATGAGTTGTGAAATATGTTAATGTACATGCAAATTAAGGACAATAAAAGTGTACAAAAATGTGTGCTCCCGATAACTAACTAGACTTCTGTACTCCTTACAGGTCTGTCTGGGCAAATTTTTCACTATGCCTCTTTTTCCACAAATTCTACCTTCCCACATAGAAAATTCTCCATGATCCCTTAGTAGATAGAAGCGCTGGATCCTCAAACTTTGCCTTATGTCCATTATTAGATGTTTTCATCTTGTGATGATAGCAAGCTCCCATCCTATTTAAAGCTTTTAGATTGTAAGTTGTAAGTGATTTGAATTTCTGAAAGCCTCGAGCATCTGAGTTATACACACAGCCTTTGTGCATATTATTTCTCTCTGGCCCTTCTTC
The DNA here is from genome assembly GCA_002007465.1 of Ailurus styani. Classification (NCBI taxonomy): domain Eukaryota; kingdom Metazoa; phylum Chordata; class Mammalia; order Carnivora; family Ailuridae; genus Ailurus; species Ailurus styani. Next base: position 441,449 of record LNAC01000792.1, on the reverse strand, counting down.
CTTAGTACTTTTGGGGCTTGCTAAATGTCCTTAAGTTTTCCTGTTCATATGAAAATGCTGAATATTGAAGTAGTGGATACCAAAAGGAACCTTAAGTTAGATCCTCTGACTTCATTTCCTATAGGAGATTGTCTTTAGTTGAATTTTTGGTCTTGTCTTTCTGAAATTTTTTTCTTAAGAGTGCACAGTTTTTCTAAGAAATAACATTGCTAAGTGGTTGAATGTCATATTTATTTTCACATAGATTGTTTCCTACAAAACGGTAGTAATACTTCACACTTATATTTAGGTTATAGATGAGAGGGAGGCAAACCTTTTCTGTAAACGACCAGAGAGTCAGTACTGTAGTCTTTGCAGGCCATATGGTCTCTATAGCAACATCTCAGCTCTGCCTCTATTGGTGCAAAAGCAGTCACAGACATCATGTAACTGTAATGACATGATGAATGTGGCTGTGTTCCAATAAAACTTTATGGACATTGCAATTCAAATTTCATAACATTTTCATGTGTTACGAAATATTCTTCTTCTTTTGATTTTTCCCCCCAACAATTAAAAAATGTAAACACTGAGCTTCCCAGTTGGTGAACACATTTAGATGCTAGGAGAGTGGTGTCCCCACGGAGGGAGGGCATAGGAAGCTCCATGCCCCTCCCCCCATGCCTTTCCTTCAGCATCTCTTCCACTGGGGTGTTGCTGAGTTACTGACTTCCCCCATGCAAGAAGGAATGCTGCTAGCACACTGCCTTTGGATTTGAACTACGATTCTTCCCGGAGTCCTCAACGTGCCAGCCCTAGCCCATCAAGACTTTGGATGTGCCAAGTTTCCATAATTGTGTGAGCCAATTAAAAAAAAAAACAGTCATCTATGAGTCTTTTTTTTTTCTTTAAGATTTACTTATTTTAGAGAGGAGACAGAAAGCATGAGCAGAGGGGAGGGGCAGAGGGAGATCATGACCTGAACTGAAGGCAGATAGATGCTTAACTGACTGAGCTACCCAGGTGCCCTGAGGACCAATTTCTATTAAGAAAATATAATCTCTATATATGTAGCTCCTGATTCTCAGAATACATAGGATATATTTCAAATAAGTATATGCTCTATCTAAATTAGTATTTATAGTTTTTTGGGGCGGTAGAGGGGGGGAGAGGGAGAATCTTAAGTGGGATGTGGGGCCCAACCTGAGATCATGACCCGAGCCAAAATCAAGAGTTGGATGCTGAACTTACTGAGCCACCCAGGTGCCGCATAAATTAGTATTTATAGTTTTAATACACTCATAATTTTAAACACATCGCTGAAAGATAAGGAAAAGAAATAAAGCCTTTTGTTTCATTTATGACATTTATTCAATATGCCCAGGTGAGGTTTTCACTTTCTTAGATTTTGCAGAATTTTACCTTTTTTTTTTTTTTTTTAAATCCCCTTGATGGTTGTGAGGATTTATTTTTTTTTATTTTTTTATTTTTTTTATTTTATTTTATTTTTTTAAAGATTTTATTTATTCATTTGACACAGAGAGAGAGATTACAAGTAGGCAGAGAGGCAGGCAGAGAGAGAGGAGAGAGGAGGAAGCAGGCTCCCTGCTGAGCAGAGAGCCCGATGTGGGCCTCGATCCCAGGACCCTGAGATCATGACCTGAGCCGAAGGCAGCGGCTTTAACCCACTGAGCCACCCAGGCGCCCGAATTTTACCTTTTTTATACCTCTTTGCACCCTTTCATTCACCCTCCTTTAACCCAAACTTATTCAACACTGTCTGGTCACGATGTTCAGATGTTTTTGTTACTAAGTACTTCATTTCACCAAAAGAATAGCACTAACTAGTCATTTAAAGGGCCACAAGTAATGTCTCCAACAAAGCCTTAGCTCTAGCAGGAATTTGATAAATTCCAGTTGTTGCATAACCAGATCCTTGAGGAACTAAAGACTAAGGAATATCTGTGGCCTTGTGGACACACACCTGAGGCGTTGTCCTACTCTCTCAGGTCAGGAGAGGCCTGCGTATCCCAGAAACACCCTTTTGCCTCTAAGACTACTCTTCTCACCTTCTAATTGAGCAGAATCTAACTGTTTCCACATACTAGTGCAGTCCTTTTTTAAAAATATTTTATTTATTTATTTGAGAGAGAGAGAGAGCGAGCGCACACACATGAGTGGAGGGGCGCAGAAGGAGAAGCAGGCTCCCCACTGAGCAGGGAACTGAATGTAGGGCTTGATCCCAGGACCCTGGGATTATGACCTGAGCTGAAGGCAGACAATTAATCAACTAAGCCACCCAGGAGCCCCTAGTGCAGTCTTTTTTAAAAGAAACAAACACGGGGTGCCTGGGTGGCTCAGTGGCTTAAACCTCTGCCTTAGGCTCAGGTCATGATCTCAGGGTCCTGGGATCAAGTCCCGCATTGGGCTCTCTGCCCAGCACAGAGCCTGCTTCTCCCTCTCTCTCTGCCTGCCTATCTGCCTACTTGTGATCTGTCTCTCTGCCAAATAAATAAATAAAAATCTTAAAAAAAATAAAAGAAATGCATAAGTCAAAATAAAAGTGTGGCATATAACAGAAAATTTAATATGAAGATTAGTTATATTTGAATCATTCATGGAGATAATGTTAAAATTATTTCTAGCCTCCACACAGACTCTCTTCTGCAAAAAAGGAACCAGCTGTCCTTTCCAGAGAATACTGGTCGACTTTTTAAAGTATTTCTTAATACGGTTTTCATATTGGCAACATCCTGTAATAAACTATACTGGTATGACACTAAGTTGTGGAATTTACTGAGAGCAGACTATTTTGAATATAATTCTTTCTGTTACTAAATTTTGTTTATTTTGTGGTCAACAAAACACAAAAATTTCGGCAAAATATGAATTAGGTATCAAGTAATATTTTAATAGATAAGGTATTAAGTAATATTTTCATAGACATTAAGTCATAGGTATAGGTTTTTATATATTAAAAAAAAAACCTTGGGGCACCTGGGTGGCTCAGTTGTTAAGCGTCTGCCTTTGGCTCAGGTCATGGTCCCAGGGTCCTGGGATAGAGCCCCACATCAGGCTCCTTGCTCAGCGGGAACCCTGCTTCTCCCTCTCCCCACTCCCTTTCCCTCTCCCCCGTTTGTATTCCCTCTCTTGCTATGTATCTCTCTCTCTCTGTGTCAAATAAATAAAATCTTTAAAAAAATTTTTTAAAAATTAAAAAAACCTTTTCAGAACCTTGTTTGAATGGTAAAAATCTTAGAATCTGTCCCAGATAGAAATATATCAAAATATAAGTGTTTAAAATCATATTATACATGTTCAGGGGCCTAAAATAATGATGGATAAATATTAGAGGAATAATGATAACAGGTTCCACTTACTGAATACTTTCTTGGACCTTCTGCTGCACATTTCTTATTATAAAGTAAGTGTAATTATTCCTATTATACATATTCAGGATTGGAGGCTCAGAAAACTAAGTGAGCAAAATAAAAATTCAAACTCAGTTTTCTTTCATCTCAATGCTCAAAGCATCCCAATGCTTTTTACACTATGTACCTGCAATGTGAAGCATAAAGAGTTGCAAGGATCATAACATACTTCTTTTCCTTCTAACATTTTTAAACTCATATAACATACAGTACACTTTATAGTTGTAAATGGCAACTTTTTTTAAATGGCAGGATTTTTAATGTTAATTTTCTCAGTTATATTGGAAACAAATGATGTAATAGAAAGATAAAAATATGATCCAAAGATAGAAAGAAGGAAAAGGAAGAAAAGAAAAAAAGAAAAGAAACTTAATTCAGGAAAAATATCTTCAAGAAAAAAGACAGTAGTAGGTTAGGGTAGACCACAGTTCTTTTGCACCAACCAAAAAGGTCAGAAAAATAACTGGAATCACATTTCTAAAGACATCAAAGAACTGTGGAAGCAAAAAGATTAAATTAACTAAAATTTCTGAGAGGCGGAGCTCTTCAAAAGTGAGAAGTCTGTCATCAGACTGTTTTTTTTCCCCTAAGAGCATTTTCTGACTCTAGGCTTGGATTGATAGTATAAGGGGACTCCATAGTCTTATGTGGGAAAGCCAGTCCCCATGTGTAACAAGGCCATCCTCAAACCCGTGTCTGACCTTCTTGAGGCATTTACCAGACGTGGAAGCGACCTGGGGAAGGTGCGCGCAGAAAGCAAGCTCAAAACCTCCGAAGGGGACACAGAGTGTCTCGGTCGTTCAAGACTTAGGAGATAGAAACTCACTTGGGTCTAACTCTGAAGCCTAGGAGAAAACACTTGAGGAATAAGAAAAAGCCAGAGGTTACCTAGGTCTTATTAAAATTGCAACTGGTCCAAACTCATGTCAATACCTATTAGTACTGAAGTGGACAGCCACTCACCCTCACACAGGAAACCACTCCAAGGGAAAGTCCTTGCTAGGGGATGATATTATCCGAACCAACACAGTTCCTTTATATATGATGTGGAAATACAATAAACATTAGGAGGTATGTGAAGGGACAGAAAAATATGACAGAAGAAACAAAAAATAGATACAGACTCACAAACATATTGATTTAGTAGATAAGAATTTGATGGGCAAAACTGATGAAAAGATGGAAAATTTCATCAGAGAATTTAAATACATTAAAAATAATCAAATAGACATAATACATTGTGAACAAAACAGTTTCTGAAATAAACAACTCCCTAGATGCCTTGACAGAAGCCTGGGCACAGCAGAACACAGATTAAATAAAATAATACACAGGTCAAAAGAAAGTATTCAAAGGGAAGAAGAGAGAAGGAGAGAGAGAGAGAGAGAGA